>UELX01001473.1:0-43374 GCA_900480035.1 Eupelmus urozonus | reverse complement strand
TATGAATTCCTTTTGAAGTCTTATATAAGAATTCAAAAAGAATTCTTTTTGCGAATTCTTTTCGAACTCATCACGAATATGTGTGCTGTCTGGGTGCGGTTCCTTTACTTTTAGTGCTTGGGATTTTAGTAGATCTTGATTCATTTTTAGGGCTTTTACTTTGAGTGCATCATCGTCATCGTCTTGCTTTCCTCTACATAAGTATAGATCTGCTCTCGCGCCAAGCTACACAGCGAACCAGCACGTGAGAAAGTCATGTGAGTCATCCTCGCACCGGCTCTAGGTAAAGCCGGGGCGTGCACGAGCGCATCGAAAATCAATAAACGGGACACTTGGCTACTGGGCTTTGTATGCAAGCGCGCGGACAGCGCCCCTATAAGCGTATGCAGTTCTCTTATGTAATTGACGCTGTGTAGACTGGGCCAACCGGAAAGGATTCAAGGTTTTCCGGCTCGATGTGGCGCGGGAGGGCTTTTTTCCTTTTGGATATGGCAGGTGCAGCTTATGCGTTCGAGGGTGCATATGTGTAATGCGACGGGTTTCTTTTGGAAGGGGGAATTAATTATAGGTCTACGTTTACTATTATGTCGGCTGCAATCTTTATTCATTTTTAGATAGAAATTTTTCGTTTGTGTTTTTATTTTTTGTTTACTTTCTGAAGAAGACTTAGTAAAACTTTAGGCTTAGGAAAGACGAAAAATATTCATGATTTATTAGTAACGCTTTGTGCGATGTAAAATATTATTCACTGATATAAAAAAAAATGAGTAATTTATTAAGTATTTAAAATGCTTTTGACCGCCATTGAATCTACGACAGATGCTAATAAACGTAAGGATTGACGCAGACACATGTAAATATACTTTTAAAATCAAAATTCGTCGCAGATACTCAAACAATGGAAAATATATTGTAATTTACATTTTGTTGTTTAAAAATTATATAGATCAAATGTGGAAAATTTTTGAATAACATACGGGAAGTCCGGTAACCCGACAAAATATTTTGAAGCCGTAAATCATTTTCTCGAAAATTCTTAATATTTGATATCACGTAGAAAGCGTATATTACAAAAAAAAAAAGATTTTACAAAATAGTTTGATATTGTAGTATTTAAAGATGTTTTGAAAATTTAAAATTGAAAACGAAATAATGATAGAATAGTTTTTAACTAGAAATATTATTGAAATCTGTTATTTTGGGGCCACTTTTTCTAGTACTATAAATTTTCTTTCATTTATTAATTTCATTACTAATCATCGTTTTATCTGTATATTATAGTTATACATACTGCTGGTCAACAGTAGGTATTTGGTCGTGAAACCCTTAAAAAACTGTTATTTATCTCTCAAACTATTTAGTTGAGTACATCCAAATTGACATTATTTACACTGAATTCTTAATAGCGTTTGAAAGTGTCAATTGTAATCGCAAAGATTTGGATGATTGTAGTTTATGGAAATTTATTTTTAGGTACATTAAATCTTACAGAAAAGATAGATCAGTCGAACGATTAAAATTGTAATATTTAGATTCTATTTGCGGCACTTTAGAAATTATTCCATAAGGGTCATACCTGGATCCTATAGTAGTTTATATTTATATTAATTATATGTGTAGGTATCAATAATAATGAATGAACAACAAAAAAATAACGCAAAAAAGATTTGTAGTGGTTATATTTAACATAAGACCGTCATACACGCCACACATTGAAGCAGTTGTAGCTAAGGTAAATAAACTTTTGGAGTTTGTAAAGAGAATGACTCGAGACTTTACGGATATTAATTATTTATTAAATATCATTATAAGACCATAATCTTACCGAATTTATTGTATTATTTACAAATATGGTTTCCATTTAGAAGATATTTTTCTGATACATTTTAATCTATAGATATAAATATTTACATTGTTTTACAATATGCAATGGTATTTAAATTCCTGCATGATTTAATAAATTCTGAATATTTGCAATATTTTTTTTATTACAGGGACAGTAATAAAATAAAACTAACCCTAATAAAAAGTTTTAGATATATATTATTTTCAAAATTTTAATGGAAAATTTTTACTAATTTCTAAGAAAAATGAAGCAACATTTCATATAAAGATTAACAAAAATGTATTACAAAAATTTACTTGAAATTCTATTATAATATTACATTTAATTGGTTTGATGATAAGATATAAGCTAGATAATATATATACAAATGATTAAAAAGTAATAAAGTATATCAGATTTTAAAAATCTGCATTCTGAATAATTTTCTGAAAAACTATTTAACTTCAATTTTTATAATTATATATTCAAAGCTTATTATTATATTTTAACCTCTAGACCACCAGGTTTGTAGAGACTTTATTTCCTTTAGAATCACATAAGAACCTGCTTATATTTCATGGGTTGAAGCCCGACAAAGTTCCGACCCAAGGTAGCCGGTAGCGTCTTCTATACGATTTTCCGGCGCTCTAGGGGTTAATAATCGCATTTTGTTTTGTTCAAAGTTTTGAAAATGAGCCTCAAGCTAAAAATAAGAAAAATTCAACCTTTAAAATCTAAAATTACTTTTTGATTTAATTTTGTTTTTATACCAGTTCTCGCTCGATCTTAAATATAAGCTACTTTGTTAAACCGTGAATTAAAGAATAACCAGTGAGCGTTTAAATAAATAAATAAATTAAATGACCACTTAAATGCACATCTGATAAACCCATTGTGGAAACAACAATCAAAATAAGAAAAACAGCCAAAATTCCAAGCATGTCGCAAAGAAATCGCAGCATACGCATCGATCCTCAGAGATGTTTGACCCCTGCTCACCTATCCGCTCTCTTATTACCGATCACTCGTTCTCCAGCTGCCAATATAATGACAGCTAAAGCTTATCTCCTCAAGGCGCTCGTCGATCTCAAGCACGACATCAGCCGAGGCCGGAGAGAAGGAAGAGCCGAGATAAAAGCGTATACAAGTATATACTTATATAGCGGCTCGTGCGATGCGTGGCGCGAGATCGGCACATTCTTTTATCTCTCTCGCTCGCTCTCAGAGTCTCAGCTCGCGCGTGCGTACTCACTATTATACACGCGGATTATTCGCATCACTATACCGACACGCTAGCGAGAGCCAAAGGCCCACGTGGAGACCCACGCATGAGCTGATCTTTCTGAAAGCCAATTAGTCTTGCGGTGTGTTATTCGGTGATTCTTTTTTGGAGATGGCCCCGCATTGCGACTTGGAGGTGGAAGGCTTTCGAATTCGCGAATATCTCGCGATTGTTTACAGCGAAATTATTGGTATTTTCACACAGCCGGCTTGAGCGATATAATGTGATTCTGTTGACATAATTGAGAAAGACTTTCCACTAGTTTGGATAAATATTTTGGCTAGAGGAATAAGATTGATCTAATAATTACCTATATGATAATATTATTATTTTTTTGAGTTCGCGTGGTTGCAGGTCGTTGGTCCATGTTCGATTTTAAAAATTAGATTACACATATTTTATATTATCATGGCTTTATATTTTTCACGTATAGTGAAAAGTGATATAATATACTTAAATGAAAACTTATTAAAATACGTATTGTTTAATTATTTACTATGCAATTTCTAAATGTTTTAGAGTTAGAATGTCTAATTTGTCTATTTTATTTATACAGCTTGGATGACTATTCAATTGCAATAACAATAAAAGTGGCCAAAATACCCCCGGCAAGTGAGGATATTTGATTTTTACATTTAACATACTTTTTTTCTAATGTCTTGGAACCATGATAAGCTACCTCTCTGAAAAAATACTAAAAATTGATATTTCTACGAATACCTAAAAAGTGGCCAAAGTGACCCTGTCTTATGGTATTCAAAAATTCTCACGCCCGATTAAAGCAGATCAATAAAGTAAGGTCACATCAACTAAAAAAACGATTTGTAATTCCAATGTACCGCGATCCAAATAAAATAAAGTTACGTTCAAGCGCACGAGCTAAAATTGAATAAAGCCCGAGAGTCGTCTCTATTAAGTATTGCGCGTCTATATCGACGGCGATCGTTTGCCTTCATTTGGGTTTCTAAAACGTGCATAAGACACGTGTCTTCCGGGCACGTAGCGCATAGTCGCTTACGGGCAGGTGCACTTGGCCTTGACAGTAAACGCGCAACTGTATATGTATATGTAGTTTACTGGAGAGACGTAGGTCATTACCGCTCGCCGATAATGCAGATGCGCTCCATTGTTTTGAAATAATTCATTTTATATCTCGCTGCTTAAATTGGAAATATTGTATAGGTAACTGAAGGAAAAGAAAAACGGTTTCATATAATTTTATATACTAACAAATATGCGTGCCGTCTAATGAATGCTCCTACTATATGTCTATTTTGCTGAATTTTTAACAGTAGCAATCGAGATATTTTGTTAAAATAGTTCATTTAGTTTTTCTAATATTTTAAGATGATCTTAAAAAAATCTTGTTATAGTTAAAACAACAATAACTCTTAGTATTATTATCTTGGCGAAGAGATAATTTTTGGGGAATAAAATTCTGCATGTATTTTAATAAGGATTCAAATTATCAACTTGTATACGAATTAAGACTGTTCTCGTGATGAGTCATATCCAGATCTCATATCTAATATTTTTATACGAAAAAAGCTTTGTTTCGAAATTTATGCATTTTTTATATTTGTATATGTTATTAAAAAAAATATTTTAAATTAGAGCTTATGCGACTGTTTATCCAGTATTTATTAAATTACTAAAATCTATTTTACATTTTATAAACAATTTTAATATGAAAATTAAAAATATATTTTTTATTACTTTTGCATAAATATTTACTAGATTTAGAATTATTTATAATAGTTAATTCTTACATTTGGTGATAACTAATTATGCAATGATCAATATTTGTTTTGAAGCATAGACAGTAACTGTTTAGTAGTAATCAGGAGATAAAATTTTCTCTGATCAGATGTAGTTCTGTCGCTACAATGTAAAAAACTATATGCTCACGCAAATGCAATCACCTTATGCATTGACCTTTAATAAATCGCGTCATTATGTAAGAGTTTCTCTATTATCAAGTCATTGAATAACAATATTTTCATTTCATACGCGGTATGGAAAATATCATTAACTTCTTAAGTCGGCAGTAAGATTTTATCATTTTGCGACGACTGTGCAGCAAGTGCAAGCGTAGCAAACTATGTTTCCTTGTTATCATATTGATAAAAAAGCTTTAAAAAATGATAGCGCCTCTTGGCATTTCTGATGATAAAAATACAATATTTTCTACTGATTTTTCTCACTTCCTCTTCTTTCCTTTCTTCTTTTTCTCGTTTGCTTCCTCGAGTCTTGCTAATTCCATTTCAATGGCTTTTTGCTTCTTTTTGCACGTAGGTGTCTTCGAATACCAATCTGTAAAAGTAATTCATTATTTTTACCTTTATTAAAACAAAATAATTTTTTCAATTCTGTAGTTAACATTATATAAAAGTAGAAAAAAAACATATACGATTTAAGAGTTGGTTCTTGTTTTGTATTTTCCACTCGATTGTAATTATAAAATATTTTTTGAGAAATTTTTCTTTGTCGTTAGATTCTAAAAGACTAAATTATTATATAAATTTTTCTATTTCAGATTTATTTTCATGAAGGAACTGGCATAAAACTTACTCAAAAAGGCATCTTCTTCCTCCCGATAGACGGGATCCTTCGAGCTAAGCGCGTTTATGAGTTCGATATGCGTCAGTGGCTGGACTGTCAATTGAACCATTCGCTTGGTCGTCATCACCTGTAATGCGCGCCCATTAGTGACAAAACTCCAACCTTGGGTTGTTGCTGATGGTTTTGTTTTTCTGCATTTCACAAAGGAAAAATCGACCTACCTCGTTGATGGCTGATAGTACGGTGCCTATTGTGAATCCGTCGCAAATTTTTGCCATTCCCGAGGTGTCGAATTGCCTGCTAATACCTGCGTACTAAATTAAATTTCAACGCTGATAAATATCTAAGAGGATTGTTCTTTTAAGTAAACTAACTTTCTTGCGTAACTGTTATTAAAATTGAAAAAAAAAAAAAAAAAAGAAATTATAATTATATTTGTGTGAATACGTTACTTTGTAAAGCAAACTTTTCCAAACTAATGACATAGATCCATAATCCGGTCTGGGAATAAAAATGACCTTGTCGTACGTTTGATAAAGTAGTTTCTGATCGCCCTCCCACGGGCTGCGGGAGGTTCCGATCAAAATAACTCGATCTTCGTTAGTAATGCTTTTTATTAATTTTGGCAGATCTTTCTTGAGTCGCTTCGGATCAGTCTTGTCTGTTTTAGGCACCTTCTTAACGAATGGCTTTTCAGCGCCTTCCATAAATATCACAGATGGCTGAAGCAGTCTGGAAACCTATAAATGTTGCGCATATTTCGAATTAAAAGACATTCTTAGACATTCATTTATAGTTGCCTTAACTTAGTCTTACATAAACGGGTTTTTAAACAGAATCGTAGAGGTCTCTAATTAGAATAATGAAGAGATTTTCAGAATATCATTTTAATTTAATGAACAAAAAAATCTGCAATGTTAGCAGAATTTTTTAATTTGAATTTTTATTTTGAATCTTTTATACTGTCACATACTCCGTAGATGTGTATTTGCGACAACTACAGCTGGACTCTACGATGCAATCGCGAGTATTATATTGTGATTTTCTTTATATTGTTATGTTTATCGACTAATTTTAAAAATTAATCGAATGAGTATAATTATAAAATCAAAATCGTTATTTTTATCAAAGGAAAAAGCTACTGCAGTCAATCGCATTTATCGCATATATTATATATGTATATATGAAGAAGTAATAGCATCAAAAGCAGCGGCATTTCGTACTTTGGAGATAAGATGCAGCAGCATGATGAGGCCGGACTTGCCGGGATACTTGCCGGCAATGTTGGCCGGCGTGATATCGAAAAGTGTAGCTCCCAGCTCGGTGCAGATCGCGTTGACCAGCATCCGCTTGCCGCTGCCTTTTGGTCCGGCTATCAGAACCGAGCGCACCAGGGGTGTCAGTTCGCGCAGGCAATCGTTGCCTAGTGGCAGGATGCAGTACTCGTTTACGATCTGCCTGATGTCACCTGCAAATTGTGTATAAGTAAATTTGTTGTTTCTGTGAATGAAGAAGAAGAGCAACTCGTAAAATTACTTTGATATATATATAATAAAAAGATCTGTGCGAACCTTAGCATTAATTAAGCAGTGCATGGTAGCAAGTGAGCAGATAAATTTTCTAAAGCTGACAGAACAGTTTGCTCATGCAAGATATAAAGCTGAAATGTTTCGTGTACAATATATAATAAAGGTGCAAAAAATCAGTTTTTAAAATTCTCATATTAGCAAAAAGCTTTTCCATCAGACTATTACCTATACACGGAAGTGGATCCTTGCCCTTTTCTCTAAGATCAAAATTGGCAAATGACCTCTGACCTCTAAAGCTGTCGATACGCATTTCGGGATAGAGCTTTATGATGCCCTGCTGCAGCAGTTCCTCGAAAAGCGACTCGGTTGTTCGATCGGGTGTTAGATCTTTCTCTTTTTTACGCTTGTTCTTCTTGCCGCTGCGACGGACTCGCTTTTGGGCCTTCTTTGCGCGCTTGCCTTTGTAGCCCTTGTCCCGATCCAGGGCAGCTTGCAGCGCTTCTATGTCGGCTGTTATTTTATTTAGTTTTAGTTTTAGATAGGCCCTTGCGTAATAATGATTTTTTTTGCTTTTGTATTCTTAAATGAAAAAGAATTATTTTTTTTTTGAAAATTAAGCAAATTTAAAGATATTCTAAATACATAATTTTGCTCATAACTTTAAGTCATATTTTTTTCTATTATGACAAATTAGTCAAACGAGTACTCAATCTTAGTCAAACGTTCAAGTTATTCTAACAGTTCGAGACCTAGATTATAGTTAACATAATATTTTTTGCAGTTTTCTTTATCGTTTTTATTGAATTAATAAGAAGCATAAGAAATTATCCTGGTATATCTATTGTACTATCGTTTTCCATGATATTAGAAAAAGTCGATTTTATCTGAATCGTGATAAAAATAAAATTAATGGTTTTATAGTGATACGAATTAAATCTAAATAAATAAAAGTAATTAAAATTTTATTTTTTTATTTTTTTATTTAGATTGTTCCTAAAATTGGGAAAAAATATTATCGAAGAGGAGCCGTTAAATCGCCCAAAAGTGGTGTAAATTTGACTTGCAAATTAACAATTGACTTATTTGAGTTAATCGAAAGCTGTACAGATAGAAGTAAACAAGATGTAGTACGGTTGCTACTGCTTATCATTCAAGTATATGTAATATAGTACACACAATAGTAGTGTTTCGTAGCAAAATTAAATTATAAATTTAGCTGTGTTTATAATTTACGTAATTGAGACACGCAATCAAAAACGTAATGATAAGTACTAACTCGTAACTACCTCTGAAGGTATAATACGATCATATTGATTCAGCCAAACATACGCACTCATAATATTGTCTAAATTGCGCGGTAAGCTCAAATAGCATGAGATATATATCAAGTTATATTTTTACAATATGCATATCCTTGAACTTTGTGCACGCCTAACAAGATAATCAGGCTCAACTTCTTTAAATTAAAAAGCCTCAATCCCATGGTTTCTCTCTCTCTCTCTGAAAAAAGCAGAATAAAAATTCAGCAAACCTCTAAGCGCCTGATCGACACCAAGGCGGACCTCTTCCTCGACCTCTCGCGTCTTCTCCGCCTCGATCATATCGTAGTAGGGCGCCTGGTCCAGGTTCCCGGACTCATCCTTGTCGCGCCAGATCTCCTGGTATTCCTGGCTGGCGTGAACCAGCTCTGGCAAGAAGTTGGACGGTTGGGCTCTGAAGCCCATCTCCGAGTCCGGCTCCGAAGGCTGCTGCTCTGCCTCGCTGCTCTCCTTCTTCCCTTTTGCCGAGGATTTTTTCGAGCGCTTTGATTCTTTTGACGAGGAGGCGCCCGTCGATTTGCTCATCGAGCTCTCCGTATCCTAGATGCAAGATGTAAGATGAGCGGTTGTCAAATTTTCTTGAGAAGGAGTTTATTTATATAACGTTATTATTTTGGATGATCTTGTAACCTGTCGGCTAAAAATGATTCGCGATCCACCGCTCTCCGCCGACGGAAGTTCCGGAATCTTTCCCGTTTGCCGGTAATAAGCACCGATCCAGTTTCTTATTTCTATCCTCATGTTCTCCTCCATTATCGCGCTCTTCTCCGCCTTTATCCTCTCCTTCGCCTCGAGCGTGTAAGCCTCCTGTACTTCCTGATACTCCTTTTGCTTCTCGTACCTTTCCCTCTCGATTTTCTCCAGTTTCCTGCTATCCTCCGAGATCGTTTGCAAAGGTACTAACATTCCTGCCAAGGATACACACGCATAAAATCGGCTTCGCCTTCAAACTTATTTATATATATATATATGCGTGATTACCTATTAGAAGCATTTCGTCGAGCTTGCGCTGGCGAATTTTCCGCCTGGCCACGAAGCCACGCCAGACCTTCTGGATCCTCATGGCAGCCGCGAAGCCGGTTGCCGCGTCCGGCACCACTGGCTCCTGTCTTATTGTCGATCGCTCCTTCATCTCCAGGATTTCCTTCATGAACTGAAATCTCACTCGGCCCTGTCTCGCTCGCTCGTGTGCCTACGATATACATTCATCTCTATATTTATATATATATATTTCCGTAATTTTGCTTCGCTATATAGAATAATAAAGAGACATCATTGGAAAATCGAGGGAGAATCTCTAAGAATGAGCTCTAATTGAATCGGCACTCGTTTTCCATTGGCAAAAAAGCCCGATAGTCGCGTTTTTCCCCGACCTTTCTCCGGTTCTCTCTCTCTCACCTGTATGAGCCTGATTGCCTCGAGCTCCGTCATTTTTTTGCTCTCGGGCTTATCCTCCAGCTCCCCCAGGCTCCTCAGCGTTTCCTCGATGAATTTTCGCCTCGTTTCGATCTCCTTTTCTCTCTCCCTGCGGAAATACCTCGGCACGCGGAGCTCTAGCTGTTCTGGGCTCATTTGCTGCCTTCAATTCGATTCAATCGCTCGTCGTTAGAAAGAAGCAGTTGATTCCTTTGCGATATATAAGACTGCTTGGGTGCTGGATTTTTCTGTGCTTAGGTTGGGTATCGTTGGCTTGTGATGTGATAATTAGAACGGGATTCTAATCTACTAGGCTAATCACGTTTATTTAAGCTAGATTTTTGTTATTGTTGCTGATTTGAGGAGATTGATTTGATTAAACTGGCGAAACGGAAAAGAAGTTCGAAAAGTTAAAAAAAAAAACACAAATGATTTAATCTTGTAATGTATCTAATAATTATTTTAATGATTAGTACAATAAACGAATATTTGAAAAAATATTTAAAATAAAATAAAGAGGGAAAAAGAAGACGAAATATTTTAAAAAGTTTTTTTTTTATATTAATTAATATAATCTTATTTGTTGCATGCAGTTATACTTAATCCCCGATGATTTTTCTTCATTCAAATTATATTCAAATTCAAAATTGTTTTTCAGAAAATTATAAACTATGTTTCTACTTCGAGACTTTTGAATTTCGTTCTTATTTGTATTAGCCGACAATAAAAAGTTTCAGAATTTTATAAATTTATTAATATTTTTCAAATTAGTGAAAAACGGGCATTTACTTAAAAATAATTAGCAGTTTGAGTTATGCAAAAAACTACGTTTTTCACAACTTATATAGTAAATACAAATATGTACACATGCAGTAGATATATGCTCGCACACGCGCACACAAATATTTTATAAGTATAAATATAAAATATATGATTCTGAAAAAAACTATATTTAATGTATTAGTATGAAATACATTATAACAAATCATCAAAATCATAAATTTAAAAAAACATTGCTGAGAAAAAAAATTTGTTTTTAGAGATTTGCAACTTTCATAACGTGAATATATACAAAAAATTATTAATTTACTAAATAGTGTTCAAAAATTCGGTAACAAGCGAGTGGCGACCGCAAAACTAGGCCCAAAGACCTTGCAAGGTGACGAAAAACCGCCTGTCCCCCGATCACAACGTGTTGTCATGATGTATTTTTGTTAAAATTGCGAGTTTATCATTAAAATTGGGTTTCTACTGTTCTGTCTTAAGCATTCTCATAAAATTTTATATTTGTCTGACTTTCTTAAAGTCAAAGAAATAAATATTTATTCTAGAATACCCTGTATGGTGTGAAAAATTAAGCAGACCCTTCCGTAAAAAATATAATGCTATTATGACATTTGCTAGATCAGCCAGATGATACAGACAATTTTTTATGAAATAGTAATTGTTCTTAATTGTCTGTCCAAAATTTAGCAGCTAAAAAATGTTGCTACAATAATATGTTATTGTTCTTCGTTATCAATATTAAGCTTCAAAAGCTACAGTGAATATCGAAAGCTTCAACCAATCTCTTACCTCAGCAGCGCGTCATCATAATAGTTATACTCCGAAAGCTCGACCTCAACCAGCTCGTGCTTCAGCTCGATAATCCGTCCGAGCGTCGAGTCGAGCAGCCGCTTGAGTAGTGGCCTCTTCTGGGGCTGGATCGTCTGGTCGTAGCAGTCCTCGAACCGGTTGGCCAGCTCGACGTAGCGCACGTAGAGCTCGGCCAGCTGGGCCCTGGCCTCCGAGCGCTCGCGGGACACTTTGCACGACTGCACGGCCGAGTCGAGCTGGAGCAGCGGCTCCAGCAGGGACTGGCTCTCGCGCCATAGCTCCGCGTAGGGCTCGCTCGGCATGAGGAACGACTGGGATGCTGGGCTTTTAAAATAAAAGGGTAGTTGCGGAAGAGTGCTTTTCTCAGGTTTTATTGAGGTCGTATAGAATGTTTTTTCTTCGCTTCTTAAGTGTTAAGAGAATTATTACGAAACGTATTAGTAAATGATTATATATTTTAAACCGTTGACATACCGATTGCAGGTTCTGCTTAATTTTCGTGATGTAGACGTTGTACAGTATGATTAAATTGAGAATCTGTAGTTTAAAATATCAATTATAATTATTTAATTATTAGTGTCAGATTTAATTTCACACCAAAATTTCATATGACGCAGAAATTAATAAAATGTTATAAGTCATTTAATCATTTTAACTTTTTTTTTAATAATTTAATCATTTTACTATTTTTATGAAATTTTATCAAAGCTCAGTTTAAATTACACCCGGGATATCATGCAAAAATATAAACATTCACATTTTATAATGTCAAATTGCATTTTAGGTGAAAACTCAATTTTACTTTAACGAAATTTTAGTGTGCAGCGGGGGGTATAAATTGTTTGTCAGCTTTAGTTGGTTATATCCAAAATTTCGTCAAATAAATTGCATTTTCTTATCTATTCTTATAATTAATAGTTACAGTTAAGTACGAATTTTTATTTTCCTTTGATTTTACATGAAACTAAATAAATAAGTACTCACCCTAAATTTATAAAGAAACTTTATGAAATATCTCAGCCGGATATATAACACAAATTACTAAATCAAATTTTAATAAAAACCTCTGGTTTGTTGAAGCTACCTAAGAATTTTTAGTATAAATAAGTTTAAAACTGGATTCCCTTTCGTCAATGTTTCGATAAAAAAGAAAAAATTCGAATGCCGGTAATGCGCGAGTACCTGTGTACCGAAACAGCAAGTGTCGTTGATTTTGTTTCCAAGTGAGAGTCTGACTTGTTTGATCAATATGTTTGCAGGCATTTTAAATGGATAATTCATCATTCATTTGAAATGATTAATTTAATGCGCATTTTCTTTATATATAATTACCGTTAATATATACGTAATTTTGCTTTATATTTTTATGTTTTGTACATTTTATGGAATTGTACAATTTACTGTAGAATATAAAAGTTCGTAAGCGAATAAAAAATATGAATGTATTAGAAAATTATTAATTTTAATAAATCAAGTCGTCGATTTTTTGTACAAATTTGAGTTGTACTTATTAAAAATTTTTGTAAATAATTTATAAAGAAAAACAAAAATAATTTCGCAAGAACACGTAAAAATTTTAAAGTTAAGTTTTTCGAAAGATATTGTGTAACATGTTATGATAAAAAATAAGTAGATGTATGTGAAATGGTAACGAATAAATTATTGCTTTATTTTACAAATTTTTAATATTTTATTGTAAAAATTTTAAGGTATAAGAATTATTTGTAGTATAGTCTAAAGTAAGCGAGATTAATATTAGCCTGTCGATTGATGTCAAGTCTCTATCCATGTAAGAGTATAAAAAATGATAAAACTAATTTTGTAATAACACGGCATCGAAAATTTAACTATATATAGCTATGTAATATAATAACTCAACAATACTCGCGAGTAAAAACAAAGAAAAAAAGCGCGGCGCTTGCGCAGAAAGAGCCAATGCCGTGCAAAACGTCGCCGCGAATCCAGCGCATCTGCACGCACGCACTCGCCAAAGCAAACCCGGCTAATCTTCGCAGTTTCGCACTGCCATCAGAGTAGAGCCACGATATATGTATATATAAACCTATGTGTATATACACAAAGGAGTGTGTGACTCCTCGGCTATAGTTTCATCCCCCCGCGAGAGAGAGAGAGACAGCTCCGGATATCTTGGGATCAAGGAAAACAGGGCTATACGGAATATGCGCTAGTGCTAGCGTCTAATCCTCGAATCATGGCATCGGCACTGGAGCAGTTCGTTAACAACGTCAGGACGTTGTCGTCCGAGGGTAAGCGGCATCATCGCCTTCTTCGCGGCTAAACATAACCTCAACTGGCACCTTCCTTATTTATATATACAACGTCAATTTTCAAGGTAATTTCCGAGAGCTGAGCAGCGTGCTCGGCAAGTTCACCGATGTGCTCACGAGGAACGGCCAGCATCTTGACAATGTCCTGGAGACGTTGGAGCTGCAGCAGCACTCGATCGGCATCCTCGCCGTGCTTTGCGCCAAGTTCACCAACTACATGAATGGCAATGTTAATTTGGACACATTCAAGCCCCTGCTGAACCAAGTGCAGGAGTTTATCTTAGGATGCAACGGAGAGCAAGTTCGCTTTGCTCCGGAACTCTGTAAGTGAGATGGCTTATAGATATAGTTACTTTCAGCTTCTACATCCAATGTAAAAATTGCAAGATGTCTATAAAGATTTCAACACTTTAATTTTGGTATTTCAACAGATGCAGAATTGTGTCACCATTTAACGAACGCACTCGTAGAATTGAAAATACCCATTCGAGGAATTAACTTACTGTGTAGAGCAATTCGAAAAATTCAGCTGTATGATAGTCAGCTGACCTCTATTCACGGAGATCTTTGCAAGCTCTGTCTACTTGCAAAGTGTTTCAAGCCTGCCTTAGAATTTTTGGATATTGATATCACTGGTATTAGTGTAGAAGATGATGCTAAATACTTTTTACTCTATTTTTATTACGGAGGAATGATTTACACTGCTTTGAAAAACTATGATAGAGCTCTGTACTTTTTTGAAGTTTGTGTTATGACTCCTGCAACTGCAGTAAGTCATATTATGCTGGAAGCATATAAAAAGTATATTCTTGTGTCTTTAATTCTCAATGGAAAAATTGTACATTTACCAAATTATACTAGTAATTTAGTTAAAAGGTAATTTTAAAAAAGTTTTTAAAAAAATTCTTTAAAAAAATATTTATTTAATTTATTTTTTTATGTGATTAGAATAAAAATAAATTTTTCCATTAATGATTCCTATTTTTAGACACATAAAAAGATTAAGTCAACCTTATCAAGAACTGGCAACTGCTTATGGTACAAATAGTTGTGAGGAGGTACAGAAAATTATTCAGAAATACCAGGAAGTTTTTGAAAGAGATAATAATACAGGATTAGTTAAACAAGTGCTTAGTTTCTTATATAAGAAGAATATTCAAAGACTTACAAATACTTTTCTGACATTAAGTCTGACTGATGTTGCGGCACGAGTCAAGTTACCCAGTCCAGCAGTTGCAGAAAAATATATATTAAATATGGTATGATTTAAAATTTTTTAAATAACTTATTATTTAAAACTAAAAAGTAGTTACTGAAGGTAAATTTTTTATAGATTGAAGATGGTGAAATTTTTGCTACCATCAATCAAAAAGATGGAATGGTTATATTTCACGATGATCCTGAAAAATATGATTCACCAAGAATGCTGGCTAAACTTGAAAAAGAAATGGCAGAATGTGCAGAACTTGGAAAAAAGGTGCTCGAAATGGAAGAGGAAGTAATTGTGACTCCACAGTACGTTCGCAAAGCATGTGGGCAAAATGATCAAGATGATCAAGCAGCAGGTCCGCCTCCTACTAATGTATCAAATGCTCAGAGTCAACCAAAACATAATACGTACTCCATGTAACATAACACAAATAAGACATTAAGTGAAAAAACAAACAAAATAATGAAATCGTCATTAATTAAAGATTTTTAACAGGAAATTTCATGCCTGTTTTGTATGACTAAATTCTTCTATATTCTTTCTTGTTAATATATTAAATTTTGTAAATATATAACTTTAAATATAATGTTATTTTAAATAATTTTGAATATTAACTTTTAAGGCTGCTCATAAAAGTCATGCATATTTATGCTTAAAAAACATTAGCATTATTTTAATCTTATATATCATTGATTTAATTATTTACAAAAATAAAATATTAGTAAATATAGATCAGACTTATAAATATCTTGCAAGAATTTCCTAAAAAGTTTAAGATAAATAATTTTCTAATCTTTTTTAGTTCTAAAAGTTGAAAGATTTTTCATGTTTTTTCTCCAAATTAGTTGCAACCATTATTCATACAAAACAGGTTTAGTAAATTAAACAAAAAATTAATTAGAAATGTGATATCTAGTTATGAGTGATTATATTACAGTTTAAGTATAACAATGTTTTTTCATTAGCAACTTTAATATTTTACCAAGAAAACATGTTCATAGTTTTTAAGTGGTAAAAAACATGGAAGTATGAAAGGAAAAACATAACTTTCAATATTAGTGACATCTAAAGTTGCTTAATTATTTTATAGTTTAAAATTTATTTCACAAATTAAAAAAATTTCATCAAGTTAATGACAATCTAGAATTAAAATCATTTATGATTTTGATTTTGTTTTTCTCATGCTGCAGCTTCAAAAACCATAATTTTGTACTGTCAAATATTTAAAGTTAATATAAAAATAATTTTTTTAAATTTAATAGTTATGACTTTTAAAAATAATAATAAATTTCTATAACAGTATGAATGTTAGATAGTTGATCTATTATCCTTTCCTCACTAATTGTTCAATTTATAAAAATATTTACATGGGATACGGTTAAAATAAATCAAACAAATTGGTGTACACAAATAAACATATATTTGTTTTATATTTATTAAAAATTACTATTTTTGTTTTTATTAACAGAATGTACATAAAAATCAACCTCACGTATTACTTCATCACACAGTTCATTTAAATTTTTATTACCATCAAGAAATTTCATACTTTTGCAGAAATCTTCATCTGAAGTTACTTCGGACTTGTATAGTAAATATTCTGGCCAGACAACTTTTTCAAAATATCCAGGTACATCAGGAGGATCATAAACTCGAACTTTTCTACGGTCCCAACAAATTTCTTTACTTACATTTATAAAATACTTTAGTTTGTAAAAATTATCACAACTGCACAAATCTCGTATAGGTTTGTAATTATAGAATGAAAATCCTTCTATAATTAAAATGTTATTAATTCTATTATCCTTATCACTTTTTTGTGTATTTTCATTTATTGGTCCAATAATTTTTAGTATATCGGAATGCATTTGTTCCATGTCAAGGCTTGAAAGAATTTCCCAATTGAAATGATTTAATTCTGGAACGAGTACATGTCTTTGATCATGTTTAGGTAAAAAGTATTTATCTTGGTTAATAAGAATTGAATTTGGAAATTTCTCACAAAGTTTATTAGCCAAACTCGTTTTTCCACTGCATGTTGGTCCAGAAATCATTATCACTAAGAACGTCATTTTAAAAATATTTTGTACAAGTAATTCAACAAAGAATGATTTAACAAGTGCTTACTCTAAGTAGTAACTATTATCTATTTACTACTCAATCATCTGCTCATAGAATCATTATCTGTAGGATCTACATTGCACCAATATATACGCATGTTTATTAAAATAAATGGACGGATTTCATCTGCTTATCTGCGATCAAGGAGCGCGGCAGCGCTCAGAAATCAGAAAGCATGTTTATATAATGTATAACAAGAATATTTCAACTGGCTTAAGGTTATTTTTTTACTACGCCATCTATATTCTTGTTTCATTACCAGCTTAAAGCTAATACTACATATGCAAATCAATCAATAGATACTATACTACTGTGTATATATAAAATTATACAAATAAATTAATTTTTTTAGAAGATAAAAAAATGCGTATTTTAAATGCACAAATGTTTTAGCAAAATGTTTTATTAATAATTTTAAAAATATAATCTATATTTTTATTTAACTATTCTGATTCATTCTTTTTTATCTTTTATTGTAACACCTATGTAAGGCTTAATGTGGTAAGCAGTGAATATCACTAAGCCACCCACAAAGCAAAGACCACTGATAGCTGGAACCATCAATGCAATATCATAAGAATAAAACATTGATTTTAATCTACTGTCATCAATAAAAGGTAATGCTATAACCCAAAAAGTATAATAGAGGAAAATCCCAGTAGCTAATATTAGTAATGACTTTCCCTTCTCTTGATCGGTACTTAGCATTATTAATGCTTTGTCAAAATACAACCAAGTTAATAGTTTATTCGTCAATATATTCTGCTTCAAACTTCTTGAAATCTTCTTCTGTAAATACAGTACTCTCTTCTTCAACTGGTTTTTCTTCTTTCGTAATGTATCGTTTGTTAGATGCTCGGGCTAAAAGCTGCAAAAATACATAAGTATAAGTAAGCATTCATTGTTTACTTTTTTACTTAATTCACTTTTAACTTACTTTTTCAGATGTTTCTGAATCAAGTCTTTTACCACTTAAAAGTAAAAGCCTGTTCACGTTTTCTTCTGTTGGATCAACTTTTGATTCCAATTGTTTTTTAGCCTCATAAACAGTTACTTTACTTGATCGCTTTAAAAGAACCGAAGAGCCTGCAATAAAAATAATTTTATAAATTAATAACTAGTTATTAAACTGTGATGTAGGTATAATTAATAAACAGTATTTTATTTTTTTATTTCTTTCACAAAAACAAGTTGTAGTTATCTGTGTTTGTGTACGCTGTGTTGTTTCCCTACACATTCTCTAAATTAAATAATTATGCTAATCTGTCTGTCAGATAATATGTCAACATTAACACTTATTTAAAATTTTCATACTTGTCCTTATTCGTTAAATGTAAATATTACAAAATCCGATGAAAGTTTAGCAAGACTTTAATAAAATTGACATTTTCATACAGACATTTTTGATATTCGTGTAAAAATAACTATTATTTTTTTTTATTTAATACCTCTTTTCTTGTTTTTGGAGATAAGTCGATGATTGACAGGGATCAAATCCAAAGTTCCAGCCGACTTGGTTTTCGTTTTTTTTCTTCTGTCTGTGAACGATAAATTATTAATTTTTATATAAGGCACCAAAATATTTACATGCATCATTTATAACCTCTTACCTTTTTTTACATCAGACTCGTAAGTGAGTAGTTGCAAACTTTTTCTAACTAAAGAATTTGACATTTCAAAAATACCGTACTGATTTTAAATGTCGTTAATTGTAAAAATATGAACATACTACAGGAGTGTGGTCATTCGAAATTGTTTAGAACTGTACCACTACATGTGTTTGTACTATACGCTACTACTAATATGCCATGTGGGTGGTGCTGGTGCATCAGCAGCAGCTATATCGGTGTAAAAGATTTTATTCCTTACCGACTATCAGTCAGGTAGATATTGATTACCATTGCGTCAAAATTCTAATTTGCAATAATTTTGATTTTTTTAAAAGTAGCGTATTCTTACCTGAAATCCTATCCAAAAATGTATTGTAATAAAGTTGAATATATTACGTTAAATTAAGTCATAGTATTGAAAAAACAATAATAAAAGAATATGTTTGTTATAATTTTTTTCAACATTAAATCCGTCGTGAGCTTCAAGCTCTGAGACCTTGATGACTTAGACGGCACGCCTCGATCGAGTGAAACAGAGGTGGCCCTCTTGCCCGCGTCTTCAGCATTAAGGTCTCACGCCTTGACGCTCACGATGCGACGACTTCGATTGTTTAAAGGCTTGCAAAACAAATTGCAAGATGGAAAAATCAAGCATCTATTTAGGTATTTTCAGTAAAAGCTTTATTTGTAGAATTATATACTTGCCGTATAGCTGTCTCATTCTTATATACACGAATGAAGCGAATTTTGATTTTCTTAATTATTTATAAAGAAAATCGACAAAATCATAAGATTCAATTAAGTGAGCTTTATCATGAATTTCAGATTCACAGCTGCACTAGGCAAAAGACAATATGACAATTCCAGCGTCCTCGGCGTATACATTTACAACGTCCCGTGCGAAAATATGCTGGAGACGGTATATATAGGATATAGCTAGCCGATGTCGTACGTCTCTTTGCTTGCCGACTCCCCGTAATTGCGGGGTTATTTCTGCCATTTCCAGCCGCAAAAAGCCGTGCTGCTGCTGCTGCTGCTGCGGAGAGAAAGAGAGAGAGAGAGAGAGTGAGGGAGAGGGAAAACTCATCAGGTGTGACTAAAGCGCGAGAGCGCGACGCCGCGGCTTGATTGAATTTCACGCCTGGCGACGGGAGAATAATAGTAATGAAGACGACGATGACGGCTATATGCGCGGCTGTTCTGGGGAGAAAAGGTTTCTCGAGGAAGCTATTGTACTGGTGATTGATAATACAGTTTGAGTGGGCAACTTTTGGAGTAGCGCTTTTCAAAAAAAGGATGTAGTATGCTGACTGAATATTGATGAGTAAGCGTAATTAAAAAAGATTTTTTTATATTTTGCATATAGGATAGAATAAACCATCTTATGTTATCTAGAATGACAATTGTATATCTATGCGCCATGTTCTCACTAAAGAAAACGATCATTTTTTCATTCACAAGTAGTTAATCTTTGAAATTTGTTTAGACCTTCACAAATCCCTAGTCTGCAATCGGCCGCCACAATTAAATATATATTCGCAAATATATACTACCTCAAAGGCTCATTGAAATCAGTTACCCGGATATAGAGCCTTTTTAAAAATAAGAAAGCCTCAGAACTACCTTTATATTTTCTGCAGGCTTCAGATTAAAATCAGATCTTTATATTATTTTTACTTGATCACATATATAAATAATCATGACGAAACTTGCCAAAGTTAGTCTTCAATTCAGCTGTCTCCAGCAAATAAAAAAAATAAAAAATCTTATCAGCACAAAAACAAGTAAGAAACACCTCCCATCCAGTAGAGATCAGTCATTCCTCTGATATAATTCGCAGCAAGCCAACCCCTCCAATAACTCGAGTTAACCTTAAAAGAAAAAAGGAATTCCTCCAGCTCGGAAAGCCATCTCGGCATCTTCTTGCCGTATCCCGCATATAACAGCCAGAGCTGACCGTAAGCGCATAGGCTCGCATTCCAGCGTATAAATCGTATAATGGGGCGCCTCACGTTCCAGGTGCGCGCGCGCGCGCGCTGGAGATGATCGAACCTCATTTCCCATACGCGCGAAAAGGATCGATTCTATTGAGCGCGCGAGCGCGCGAAGCAAAAACGCTCCATTGAAGATCGCGCGCATAATTTTCCCGGCCGGGGCATTTATCACGCTCGGCTGTTGAAAAATTTGAAAATTATTATTTTGAAATATACGCGGAGAGCGTGATTCTTCGCCGAGGGGGAATTAATCATGCCAAGAGAGAGAGAGAGAGGCGCTCTTTTTTTCTTCGCCTTCAGCCGGGTAGATTAAATTGTTAATTAGAAGGGGATAGGGGTGAGGAGGGGGACCGTTTTCCTAGATTATCTTGTTAAGATAAACGCGCCCCGAGTGATGGATGTTGAAAAAATGCGGGCCCCGAGATTAATGCTTTGTCAGCACCTGTTGTGAGTGTGCTGACGCGATACGATTGCGCGCTATAATTTGCTCAAAATGGATGAAACCATAAGCCGGATTTCTTTTCAGGAAGTTCTCTAATAGAAACGTTTACCATATACTTTTAGATAAAGGCCTCGAATTTATTATCAGATTATCTTACTATTACTTAAAGTATTGATCATTTTTCTTTATGACGCTTTAAACGGCCTATAATAATAGTCCTTCTTTTACCGACTGTGCACATTAAACAGTCTTTTGACTATTAAGAAAAATATATCGCGATATAAAAAATTCCAAGACATAGTTGCAGTCCGTAATAATACACTCTATCTCTCTGCAAAATTTCAGCTCAATATTTCGAAGCATCTAAGAATAAACTTTGTTTAAAATTTTTGAAATATCAAGAAAACTTTTAAATTGATGGATAATTGAAGAAAATGTCAAACTCTTAAACTCAACTTCTTAAATTCTTCGAAATATTGATCTGAAATTTTGCAGAGAGATAAAATGTACCTAACTATCTTTTAGTTTTATTTATACTGCAACAAATTTTTTTAACTCTTTAATTTGTACAGTCAATAATAGTAGAACTATCTGATCTCGTTGTTAAAAACAGAACTGACTAAATTGTTATTTTAATTGCATGTTTGCAAGAAACAAGTAAATCTGCAAACTGCAGCTTGTAATTTAAGATTTTAAACTAAAGCGCCGAAATTCATCATTCTATTCAGTGAACCTCTCAAAAAAGCGCTCGCTAACAACAGCCAACATATCCATCTTAATTAATTCTCCTGGGCTTCCGAAAAAAAGCAAAACAATGCGCAATGAAACAACATGCCTCTGGAGCTCCGAGCGCAGCAACATCGAGCACCGTAAAAGCTTTATACGCCGTACGCGCAGCCCTGCGCCATATAGATATATAAAGGCCTCCCCTTAAATCCTCTCCGGCGATGACTAGAACATAGCGCGCCGCGCACGCAGTATATGCAAATGTAGCCGAGCGCCGCAGCGCTCGCTTCGGCTGTTCCTAGAAATGTCCTCCCACCTTCTCTCGCGCCTCTCTCGCAGAATCGCGCCGTTAGACCGCGCCAGGACACTAGTGTGGCTGGTTTATTTTTTTTTCTCGCGATCCCTAGGGGTAAGTGCAAGGGCCCGGCGTGAAATTAAGCGCTGCTTGTGCACTGTAAAGTTACCTTCGCTGGCTTTTAACGTGACTAAGTTTTATGATCGAAGTGCGCCGAAGATGATAGGCTTTAGGCGGATTTATTTCTTATTTATGAGGGCGCAGTAAAAAAAGTGTTAAGAATCTCTGGCCGACGTGTGGGTAAGGACAGGTTGCGTCGCGGATATAATAATTTCAAAGGATAAACTAATGCGGTATTATGAGTCTTGAATTACCCCTTAAGTATCGGCCCGGATGATGATCCGCTAGTTCTTCGGTATCTTGAAAGGAGAACTGTAATTTTCAAACTTAGCTCGGCCGATATGCGCGGGATTCCAAATCGCTCAATGGCTTTACAATGTACGGTAATATAAATCGCACGGAGAACGTTTATCGGCGGCTAGGATACTGAAAACTATTCTTAGAATTTGTTTAAGTTTATTGATGTTTCATAGTTTCCTGGGAAAAAAATATCTCTACTTTATGCCCATTAAAATGTTTTATAGCTTCTGTAAAAAATAACATTACTTTTTATCAACTGCCATTTTAATCAATTTCAAAAAGTGATTTACAACTTTATGTATTTCTAAAGACAAATACAATAAGAAAAACAAATTATTGACATAACATCTCTTGTGGATTAGAGGAAAAACGTTGGACATATTCATAGAGTGAAGAAGGAAGTTAAAGTGAAAACTTAAACGAATACTTGAGCTATCGGATACGTGACATTTTTACAAATTTAAATCGAAAGCCCATCTCGGGTGGGGGCGTCCGCAAGGTTGGGGGGCGAGCATTCATTGTGCTCGCGGAGGCAAAGAAAATGCATTATCCTTTCTAGTTCGAGGCTGGCTTTGGTCCTTGCATCTCCGCCGCGAGATCTCGTTCCGGCAAGAAGGAGGGATCTGTAGAAGAACGAGCCGCAATCTTAATTCCAGCCTGCGCTGAATATGTGCGAGCGAACGTGCGCGAAAGGCACGTTTTCAAAGCCAGAGGGAGATTTGCGGTGACGAGCGAAAGTACCTAGAGGAACGCCCGGATTGCCAGAATGCGCTAGACGAGTGTACATTTATAAACGGGCCGGAGGAGCAAAATAATCGGATCGACTCTGCGGCGCTTGCGGATGTTTTGGAATTTCCGATATATCGGGATATTGTTAGAGATGGAATGAATTAATTTTTCATTAAAAGCGAATTTGATGAGGTACAAAGTTTCGGAATCCCACTATTGATTATCAAAATAAAATCATTATATGAATTAACGACGAAATTTTATTAAAATCTCGAAAACGTATCTCGAGAGAGCGAGGAGCCGTAAAAACAGCTTTCAACAAAACAATCATTATCGCAGTAATAAAATTTCGGCGAAACATATATAACTCGAACATGATGGCTGCACATATAGCTACTTGTCTGCGGAACGATCGAGAAATGAAGCGAGCGCGAGGGAAGAAAAATTGAGCGCGCGAGAACCGATAAAGCCGCAGTACGTGGCCGCGGTATATAATTTTTCTCGGAAAATCGGCCTCGTTAATACGGACTCAATTGGCTTTTTCTCACAGCTCGTAAAGAAGCGCGCGCGCGCGCGCGGGGGGCGATATGCGGTTTCGTCGGAAGCGATTTTTACGCCTGCGTTATTGCAAATTCAGCAGCGCGAATAGCCCGGCCCCCCACCTCTAGCTATATCTGTATATGCATGTGGCTGGGTTGCGCACGCCTTATGGCTGTAAACAGGAGCGTATCTGCATTTTATTATTATTAAAACTTTTATCGGTATTTCGATTATCTGAAAATCGGTAATTGCTGATAATTTGCCGCTGCGGCTGTAAAATCCTGTTAGAGCAGCTTGCGCTGGCGGCTTTCGCGCGAGAAACTGCTCGGAAATTATGGAAATGCTTATTTTATTAAATTTTAATTTATTAAAAAATACACTCTCTAGCCGTCCTAGTAGAAATTTCATTATTTAGGCTTAATTGAAAAAATTTTTGTTAGCCCTAACTAACAATTTAAATATGTAATATTAGTAATAAGGCAGCTTAGTAAAAATTTAATTGGTAACGTACGTTATACGTCTAGCACAGAGTGAAAAACAAAATTATGTTATATGTTCAATTTGTAATGTATGAAATATAACATCATTCATTGAGTACACACGGAAAATTTCAGAATACTGTATTCACTATTTTAAATAAAAAATGAATTTTAAAAGTTACACTCTTCTTCTTGAATTTTCAATCGAAAAATAATACTTGTAACTAAGGGTTTCAAATGAAAAACTAGATAATTATTCTGGAAAGTTAAAGGTTTAAAATTATGTAAAATAAATGGATGATTATACGCCGTTTGGAGGAAAGTTTTTAGTTTAAACTTGTGCATTTCGTGGTTATATTCAACTGGTTGGGGAATCAGTGCAAAACTCGGCCATGAATTCTCTGTTGCTAGATAGAAACAGCAATAATTAGAAAACTGATAATAATCATGAAATTCGTTCCTCTCTACTTTTGTAAAAATAATTTGTTTGCGATAGTTTAGTTTGACTAACGACGATCAAGCCGAAGCTACTTTTTCCTTTAAAAGCTCTAGATATAAAGACGCAGAGCCGCTCAAGACCTTTTCCGGAGACTTTATAAATGGTATTTTGAGGGTCGGCTGCCAAAACTAATCTATGGCGCGGAAAAGAATCCGAGCTAAGCCCTCGCGTCAAGGCCTCCCCCCTCCCCCCTTGCGCCGGGTTTTTCCTACGTCTCACGAGAGCGCGACTCTCACGTACGCTGGGAGAAATTCGCGTTGACGAAAAAGTCCCGGCAGCAGCGCGGCCCGAAAAAGAGAAAGCCGACGAGCGCGTGCGGAACGATAAAAGTACGCCCTCGCGCGGGCGCGGGGGAAAAAGTTTATTAGTTTCCGGGCGGAGAGGTAGGAATACAAATGGCGCGGATAATGAAGAGGAGTGTGCGACTCGCGGCCGAGCGCCCAGCCCTGTAAAAAAGGCCGGACTTTAATTTACGGCGCGATGTGTGCTATGGCTATATATAGTAGAAAGGGGCGATGATCGGCGACGATTAAGACGGGGGATTATCTTTCTGAGCCGGCTCTATGTGAAGAGTTGGACGTGAGCTAGATTGGCTGTGCTGAGCTCGAAAGCTGCGCGAGGGCTACTTTCTTTCAATTTTCCGGCCGATTTACTGTTCTTCCTGTCTGCGTGATTGAAAATTTGTTGCGTGCTGTATCTAGGCATAAGTAGTACCACTTTATTTATCTGAAAGAATATATGTAACTACGTAATAATTCGTATTTTATTTTGCGTAGCTTGTCATTATATAATATTTATGAAATTATTCCCTTTATTAAAGTATAAATTTGGTCATTTTTTCGGTTCGATGGCTTCAAAGCGTTTGCTTCCTGCCACTTTTGATATACTGTAATTAATATGGCTAGAAAATGTGGCAAAAAGCATTTCATCGGCGAGAGAACAGCGAGCGAATTCCTACCAGGATAATTGTTAAGAATTTAATTTTAGTTAAAAATGGCCACACAAATGTGCTCGTTAAAATTATTATATTACAATTAAAATTAAAATTCAAATTAAAATTTAAAAATTAAATTTTACTCTAGTATATAAATTTTTTAAAAGTATAGACGCGCTTGCTCGAAAACATTCACATCATCCCTTCCGTAGACACGCAAGCACATCCACCTTAGCTTTACTAAAGCGACTTTCCCCGCAAGCGAAAAAAAACTCCCCAACGCGCATTACCTCTATATCAGTCCAGCGCGTTTGCCCTTCTGCGTTTCTTCCTCTATCACGTCAATACGTCACGGCGGACGCAGCAATATAAAAGTCAGGCTTCTTATTTCCTGCAAAGCGATAAAAATCCTTTTTGCCCCCGTCGCGCGGAAAATGAAGACGCGCCGCGCCGATTGCGCTCATTAGGGCTGCAGCGCAGCCGGCGGACGTTTGCGCGCGCGAAACGACATAAATTATGCGAATCAAGACTCGAGGATTGCTGCGCACCGGCCTGTGTTTACGCGCGGGGAATGCGCACCTTTTTTGCCTGCGCGTGGCTGGAGAGAATAGGACGATCAGCGGGGACTGGGAGGGTATATATGTGTGCTTGGGCTGTTTGTCGCTGGATTGGACTGCGAGTGAAATCGTTTGAATGCTGCGTTTTTGCTAGTCTAGGAGAGCTTCTTCTGTTTATCTTCTGCTGAATATCTGTTAATGGAAACGGTCTAATTAATAGCTATAATTTTTTTGAGATCGAGTTGGCAAGTGTTAGCAACGAGTTTGAAAAATACGTAGTGATAAATATTTTATTTGGCATAATAGCTTTTTAAAGAATAAAATTATTTTCAAATTAAATTTTATTGACACATTATATTAGCTGAAGCCTGAAAAATAGAAATTTAATTCTATTTTTCGCAATGATCAACTGTCAAAATCAACTAGCAAAACGCACAGCCAAGATACGGGCCCTGCACCATCGAGGAAAATCAATTAAAATCCAGCTGTCAAAACAGCCTTCCAATAAATAACCGCAAGCCCCAGTCCAAAAACTAAAAACAGCCCCCTTAAACGTACGGCCGATCGTCACATAGCCATCGAACCGAGCCGCGCTTCATTATCCCAGCCGCGGCGCTGTTCAGCCATCAGCCGGGCAAATAAAGCCTGTCATAGGCGAAAACAAAAGCCGCGCTCGCGTTCAATTTTCGCGCTGGCGGCACGGTAAAATTTCATAGACTCGCGGAAATTATTCCTGCGGCACCGGAATCCTGAAAATGTAATCTCAATCGCGCGGCCGGCGCATCATAGCGTCGCGGACCGAAACTATTTCGCCGCGAGTAGTTTGCGCGCTCTACGCGTCCGCGAGTTTCGTGGCTTCTGCGGCCTGCACGGCGAACGTATTTTGGCCCCGTACCAATTTTCCCTTTTCGCTTATGAGTTGCGGGAAAAATTCGAATTTTCGATTTGTACTTTCGGAATTTTTATTTTCAAAACGTGCTTGTGGCTGTGATGGGATTAGTTCGTAGAGGCACGGCAATAGATTTTTCATCAACGCTATTGTCGGGCTAACTAAAAATTTACAAAAAATTCAATTTATGTAATAATTGAGTTTTGTTACAATTTTTTTAGGGAAAAGAAAAGCGCAGCAGCAAACATTTGTGAAAAATAAATTTTTATAAAACTGAAAAATACGTGTTAATGATTTTTAAAAGTATTTAACATTTGGTTAAAGTTTCTATAGTAGTCGACAAATGTAGAAAAATATTCTAATTATTAATGTAAATAGGATATTTTAGTATACAATATACTAAAATACCGTTCAGCAAACAGTCACTAGTCAGAAATTTCGCTAATTCATATAATTACCTTTCTCTATTTCCAAGAAAAAGCAAAACTCCAACCAGTCGCGATTAGTCGCGCAACGACTAGTTTTCGGTTATCCCTAATTGGCAACTTTCCTCGCCGCGCTGGACCAGCGCGTCGCTACTCTCTTATCGTAAATCGCACTGGACGAACCTCGTCCTTTTCTCCGCACGCGACTCGCGCTGGCTCACGAACGCATATGACGAGCGTAAAAAAGCTTGGCTGCGTAAGGCTATGGATAAAAGTAAATAGCATCGCGTATATAAGGAAGAGCGCGTTGCGCATAGATGGAAGGAAGGTAGAGAGGAGAGAGTCGCTTATACAATGGGAATTCCTGCGGAAGGCTTTTTTTACCATGGGGAAAAAAGGACGCGTCTCGTGAATGAACGCGGCTATAGATCGCTTATCGCCGATGTCTTTTTGAAAACGAGTCATATTATCGCGTGCTTGGCTCGCTATATACAATATATAAGACCGAAAGCTGGCTTCTGCTGCGAATTTTGATAAATCGTTTAACGAGGAAAAGCATCTCCCCTCCCTTATCTGCGATTCTCTTAGTCTTAGTCTCTAGGCAGCCATTATAGCAGGAAGCGTCATTAAGCATCGGTGCGCACTTTATATATGCCAGCGCATGCAGCTATATCTGCGTTCTCTCTGCAAAGAGAAAAGCGATCAGCCATACTCGGAGAGAAACAGAGAGAATAAGAGACGGAGTGAGAAAGAAAGAGACTGACACAACAGAGTCGGCGAGTGCACGCATACACAGAGATGCAAGCGCGGGAGTATATACGCAAGGGACAGTCCAAAGAAAAAGACGGCAGGCAGATATACGCATTCCTGACTGGCAGCCTCCCTCTCTCTCACTCGTTTACCATAATACAAGCGTGGATCGGAATTTCGAGGAGAGGAATATATATAACTGCGCGGGGATCGGCTGCGCGTAATTCGCGCGCAAACGGATTAACATAATTGCCGGCGCGGCAAGCCGGCACTCGTTCGTTCGACACCCAATGGGACTTTAATGCGCGCGGCCGACTTTTTTAAGCTCCCGAGGGATTGACTTTTTCCTGCTTGCGAAGCGTGGATGCACTGCTTTTTTCTAATCTGGTTAGAGCGATTTTCCGATTACGGACTGCTGCTGTGTTGGCTTTTGCGGTTTGAGTTTTTTTAAAAGTTGGATAATATGAGAGTTATGACCGTATTTTTTATAAGCTACTCTAATACTTGTATAAGAATGGTTCAATGTATGATCTTGTAAGTTTAACTTACCATTAGAGGCACTCGCCTTGACAAATAAACAAAATAACATCACGTGCGCATAAGCGTATCAAAGAAACTAAACGATCTTACCCCATCCTTCTCAGTACTCATTATAAACTAGATCCTACATCCTAGCCCTAAGCGCGATTCAACAGCCGAGAAAAAGAAACAAGTCGCTCAATCGACAGCGGCCCTGCAAAGAAGTGTCATTGTCATATATTATTACAGCGCTTCGCTACCGTAGAACTCTACATGAAAAAGGGAAAGGGGAAAGAGCGAGGATCCGTTACGATGCTCGATCCGAATCTGCACACATATACGTGTATACACAGATGCGGTGGACGACGATACATGCCCCCACTTCGTTGTGGTCCGGCTTCTTCGGAGAGAGAGAAGGTCGCGCGCGTCCCTTCCGCGCGGCTGCTGCGTTTGCATCGTTTGCTGGGCCGGCCTCTGTATGTGAATGCCGTGGATGTACAGGTTGAGCCAAGAATTGTTTCGTAAAGGGGGAATAGCAAGTGCGTTTGAGCGAGTATTATAGCAAAACTAGAGCTGTCATTTAGTCCGTTGCGTCATGCACTCCCTTATTAAGCATGATTAAGCTTTATGTCAACACTTTGATAAGCATAAATATTTATAATATGATAATAAATTGATGTTATTTTCTCAAAGTAAAAGTAAAAGTAAGAAAAATCGTATAAAATTATGACCTAAAGTTATTAGACTAAGCAATCTTTGTATAGCAATCCGAAAAATGACTACAAAATCCAGCCCCTAGCTTACAGAACGCAGCTATGTCTCTGCAGTGTTTCCATGGGCAGGCATATAGAAGGGAGCAGGCACGCGCCTACGTGTATAATCCTGGAGGCAAGCCGGCGCCGCTCGTTGCGGAAGGTCAAGGCGGACTATGTGTCCCCCAGGATCGTCGCGGGCGGCGAACGAATATATCCACATGCGCTGCGCCGCCGACATTGTTATGTTATTGGATGATTAAAGCCGGCCTCGGAGAGGGGCACCTATCCCTCTCCTCCCACCTTCTTCCTTCTCTTCTTCTTCTTCTTCTTCTTCTCCTGCCTTCTGCCTCCTCCTTCTTCCGTACTGCAGGGAGAGAGAAAGAGAGAGGTCTTCTCGTATTCAGCCCCAAGAGAGAGAGAGGAAGAGAGCTAGCGTATCCCCGTGAGCCAGAGAGCTGTGTGTATCGGGCGCGCGCGAGCAGCCGGTCGCCGGTCCGTCAGTCCGATCGAAGTCGAGGATCGGTGCGCGCTCTTTTGGGAATTGAATACTGATGCGAGATAGTTTTTGCCCGATTCCGCTGCGCTCTTTCCTGCTGCTTTTTCGTTTTAGTGCCTTTCTGTGTGCTTTGTGAACAGTGTGTTTTCTCGAGCCAAGCGATTCTCATTCTAGAATCCTGCCTGGAATATAAATTTATATCTATCAGTGTCACTTAAATTTCCTGTGCAACTTTTTACTATTGTTTTGACTAAACTCATTACTGGGACAGATTTCGAGAGAGCCACGTACAAACATCTTGCTTATCAACCGTCTTTTATCTAACGTCTCAACTGAATCAACCTCACTCGTGATTCAATACACTCCAAGTAGATATTGACCAGTGTAGTCCGACAAATTTTCCTGAAAATCAAAAAATCAAAGCTTCTTAAACTATAGCAACTCAGGATACACGATCTATGGCTATAGCAGCAGGCCTCTCCTAAAGCAATATCATACCGGCAAAGACAGCAGCTTATATACATCGCGGGAGCAGCTTCTATTCTTCCGCGAATGTAAACTTCGGATGAGCGCTCCGTAAACCTAGAGCGATTAACGATCAGAGAGGGTCACGCTGTTATTGTGAAGTACAGTGCGCGCGCACGCTGCAGCGTCGACAGTATGCAGCTGGCTTTCAGAGAAACGACACCGGCCACAAGAGACAGTTGAGCGAGGGCTCGATTATTCCACGGCTCTGCGGATTCTTGCGCCAGAGGTAAGCCTCCGCCGGGCTGAAAGGCCAGCCCGGATTCTTTTCTCGAAAGCGCAAGCTTTTAGATGCTCTTTATTTTGAGATCTGGTTTTTGTAATTGTCTTTTATTCGTTCACTAGCGATACTAAATCTTATGATTATAAAATGATTTTGGGTGAAGATAAAAACATTGTTGGCACTGAAAAGCGTAATTTGTTGAAAGAAGAGAAAAAAAGTAAAATAAGCGTATTTGTGTAGCACTCGAAATCGGGAAAAATTAAACATATCCTCGAAGTAACCTCCTCGTCTGCAAAGCATCCTCAACCGCTCTCTTCTTCCATTTTCCGCAAACCCATATCCGCGCGCGCGCGTGCAGACTTCTTTCCACCTCTCATAAATTCAAGTTTGAACCGCTCGGCGCGAAAGAACAAAAGGCCAAAATAAAATTCTAGCTCGCTAGCGCCGGGCAACTTGTTTGCATTATCCCAGAGCCCCCTGACTTTTTACTCTTACTCTCTCTCCCTCTTTTTCTCTTTTCCCCGAGCTTTAATGCCCGCGTCATATATACATATAGTTTTGCGCCGCGGCGCCCTCGTCGCCGCAATATAAAGCTCGGCCCGTGACAAATGCGAACGCGTGTCCTGTGGTCACGTCAAAGGCGCGACGTTTTTTTCGCGCGCTGCCGCCGCCGCCGCCGCTTTTTTACTCCCGCGAGCTCGAAGCTATTCATTTATACGAATAAGAGACTTTTTTCCCAGGCGGGCTTAATGCGACTCCCCAATTGAGGCTGCTCTCTCTGTACACGGGCGGTGCTGCCCGTTATTTTAATTCAACCTTGCCGGCTAACCTGCATTATTCCGCTGAGCTTGCGACGGTTTTGCTTAGGAATTAGTGAAAAGCAGCTTAGTTGTCAATTCTACCAGGTAGATATTCTAACCGAAGATTTATTAAGATTGTCCCTTTTCAGGGAGATTAATGAAAGAGTATACTTTACTTTTGTATAGGTACAAATACCTCTCAGAAGTATAGGAAAATGAAATCTGAAGCTCGAGAATCCCGCAGCTTTCTTCAGTTAGCAATCGCCGGCTACAGAAAGCTCCGCAGTGCTAAATCGAGTGGGCGCTCGAGGTTGCGCGCATATGGCCAGCTGGTATATTTGCATGCGCCGACTGTTTAACGATTTGATCGGCCAGGAGCGCGCGCGTTTAATTCGAAAATTATACGTTTAATCGCTCTGGCTCCGCGGGCTCGGGCGCGCCCCGCGCAAGCTCGGCTCTGTATCGATGCACACACCCTTTCTGCTGCGCGCTGCCTCCCTCGGCGCGTCGCGCCTGTTGAGTAAATATTCATTAGGCCGCCCGGCCGATTTGCATATCACAATCAACGTCGTCATATCGTTGCTCTCTCGTTGCCCGCGAGCTCGCCTGTCCCTGTGTATATACCTTTGTGTGTGTGTGTGTGTGCGCGTGTGTGAAGTGGTGCAGAGGCCGAGAGCGCAGGCTGCTCTTCCCGAGGGAGAAAAGCTGCTGCGCGCTGTCGGCACTTGTTGGTTAGAGATCGAAGCTTGCTGATTGAAGCATCGGCTGGATTTTGAGACGCTGCTTTTGGAATGAGCGACAGGGGAGTTGCCTGGGAGCGGAGGTTTCGGATTATTGGAAAAGTTATTTTTCTGGATGGCATATTTGTATCATTTTGTGTCACGTTTAATGGTCTATAAAATTTTATTTAACAGCAATTTTAACATTGTAAATTGAAGCACTTGTGAAAAAGATAAAAGCTACAAAAAACATATGACGATTTTAAGAGACAGTTTGTTTATTTTTCAAAATATATTTGACATAATAATGCGAAATATCAGAATAAAATCTGGAACATTAATTGAAAAAGGTAATACCAATGTCAAATGTGATGGCTCCATTGTTAATTAGATAATTATAAAAAAATCCAACAAACTCCAGCAATTAATATTAGAAGAGGAAAAAACATGGAGCGAGAAGTTTATTTCCTTGGGCCATCAAGACATGAGAAGTAAAAAGAGAGAAGAAGCTAAGAACAACAATCCCGGAGTGAAACAAACAAGTCGAAGCGAAATGGAAAAAAAAGAAGTCTAGAAAAATGTTTACAGAGCGACGGCCTCTCCATTTAAAGTCTCTATGCACACAACACAGAGAGAGAGAGAGCGAGCCGAAGACTCAATAGCCTCTCCTCGTCCCTCGGCAGGCGCTCGTCAGCTAGCCCTCGACAATAGAGCGGACGGAAATCGGAATTTGCCGATTGTTCCTTCTACACGGTAAACGGTGTCAATTTCCATCCTGTCGCCTCGAGATCGATCAAGAGAGCGCCCAGCTGAAAGAGAGAGAGAGAGAGAGAAAGGGGAGCCCCGACACAGCAGTGAGCGAGAGATTCGCAGTCAATTAGTCGCTTTCAACGACGGCCAATTAATTATCACGCTGCGCGCTCTCGCTTTTTTTGTGCCGGCCGCGCAAGCGCAAGCGCGAGCTCGTAACGTGTATTGCGCGCCGGTCGACGGGAAAAGAGCGTAATTATTTCATTTGCCGGCCGTTTCAGCGGCGACCAACATTTTTCCAGCGCAATTAAGATTTCGCACTGCTGGCACTTTTCGCGCGCTGAGGAATTAAGCGCCGGCGGGCGGAATTTCTTTTTGCCCTGGGACCGGCGACTTTTTTTCGGGGGCAGGCCAAACGGATTTTGGATTTTTCCTTCTTTTTCCGAGAAGCTCGTTTAGAGTAATTTTGCTGTAGGGCGAAAATTTTTTTAATTTCGCTGATAGCAAGCTAAAAGTTTAATAGTTTTACCAGGTGCAGGCCCAGTGGGATTTAAAGCTAGTTTTACAAAACTTGAGGGGAGCTCAGATTTTTCTTGCTGAAATTACGATCGAAATAATTATCGTGTTTTATAAATTTCGGAGCATACTTTTCTGAATGAATAGAGCCGAAACTCTAAACCCTTAGCCACTTTGACAAGCATACTAGGTTTTTATCACTTAAATTCCTGAGTTGTATATCGTAGCTGTATAACATATGTACTAATTTTATTTATACTTAAATATTTATGTAATCATTTTATGAGCCAAGCGACGTAGATGATACTATTACGAACCCGTTGGATTTATTATAAAGCTAGTAATTTCAACAAAACTTGGAAATACAGGAAAATTTACTTTTCTTACGGATCCAACTACCCGCTAATGCATAAAATTAACAATATTAAAAATAAAATTACTATTTTTCAAGTTGTTTACTCTCATCATACCGTCCAGAGTCACTTCGGTGTAACATATTTTTGAAAAAATAAAATTTATTTACACATAAGCATAATCTTCATGCAGTTAATCTACTTAACATTCCTCGCATATCAAATGTCTCATGCCCCAAGCGTAAACAAAAAAGGTAAAAACCGATGCGTCCTATAATTAACACCACTTAAAAACACCCACGTAATTATCCCCGGCACATGCTCTCACGATCACTCCCACAGATACATTTCACCTATCAAAATCTCCAATTCATCTTGTACTCAAATACGCACTTCCGTCAAAGTAGAAACGCGCTAAACATTAACGGGATACCTTCCCTCTCATCTGCATATCGGCCCGTTCCGCAGCGCAATATCCCGCATGTAGAAAACAAAGTCGAGGAAAAAGCGGAAAAAAGCTCGGCATAAATCCGTGTCCCGCGAGCTGTCCATCTCGCGGATCCATCGAAGCGTCCGCTCTCTGCGCTTGTACATCTCGTCAAAGAGGTGAACGTGTCGGCTCTGATCTCCCCCCGACAACGGCCGCAGCTGCGGCCTTCGGCGGCTTTCTCAAGCAGGAGGCAGACATAGGCGGCCTGGGATTCTCTGATTTAGTTTGGCTTGTATAGGCTTTAGTCGCAGTGAGTTTTGAGGTAGGTACTAATTGTTAAATTAGATTGTCAATTATTTGGGACTGAGTAGAAAATTTTAAAGGAATAATTTTTAGAATCTTTCATCTGCGCGCAAAGATAGGTTTCTCTTACTCACAAATAAAAATGCTTTGCGCTCGAACTATTAAAATATACAGGTTAATAAATGAGCGAAAAGATGATTTGAACAGCTCGTTTGACCTTTGAGTTTATGGTTTCGTTCAGACGTGTAAACATTTGTGGTAAACCAAAATCACTTTCTTGCACTAGTATTGAAATGGATTATTTAATGGAAAATTAATTGATACATCTACATAACGGCTCAGTAAATATTCAAATCTGATTAGTAAACATATAATCATGCATTAATATTTAACTCGAAAAATAATCGAGTCTAGTAGCAAGTTCGGTATATACAAATGTACTTAATCGAACAGTACACCAGCTGATTATTCAAGCTTTACGTCGAGCCTCTAAAAATCCGCAACCAGTCCTCAAATCTAAAACCACACTGCTTAACCTCGAGCGCTCACCCAGACAGACAGACATATGTATATATATCCACTCCGTCTTCATCTTCAATTATGCACGCGCATCGTGCCATCACTATATATATACAGCACATGGTACTCGGATGGCAAAGGCACATAGATCTCGGCTAGAGCGTCGGGCGGGAGGGGGAGGGGGGGACGTTGTAGGGCAGTGCGCGCTCGCGTCCGGCGCGATAATATGCTAATTAGTATATCGCCGGGCATCTCCCTCGCGCTCTGCCGGCGCTGCCTGACAGCCGCGGCAAATAATTTAGATAAGCGGATCATCCGCGCGCCAAGCTCCGAGCAGGAAGAGCGCAGCGCACTGCAGGATAGACTTTTGCGCTTCTGCGCGATGCTAAAGTAAGAGCCCAAGCGAATCGAGGGATTATCCGGACGAACGCTTGTTTTTGCGCCTCGGATAGCTGGAGTAAGATGTTAATGGACCGAAGGGGAGAGGCCAATCCTAATGGAACGCGCGAGAGGGGTTACTTTTTCGATGGCGAGGCGCGAGCCCAGTTTCGACGATTTTCAACGGCGGCTTTTATGCCTGGCTACTCAAACAAGATTGTGGTTGCAGGCAAAATATCTTTGTTCCAATGAAATTTATAAAATTTTGAATTACTTTCACACAATTCCCCTTATAAAACGAAATATGCGGATATATCGGTACTAAACACAGCTAAACCTTTCCGCGTCAAAAAGCAAAAAATCAGCGCCGCACTTTCATTCAAATCCACTGCAGCCGATAAGATAAACATCGAGGCTGCATCAAAAGCTGGCTTTTATAACAACCCGAGCACTCGATTGGCACTTTAATTGATCGATCGCGCAATTAGCGGGATAACTCGTGGCCAAACTGTATCTCAATGGGCACGCGCGCGCGCGGCGGTCGTAAAAAATGCGAGAGAAGCGCGATAGTAGGCATCATATATACGTACAGATATGTGCTTGAGACGCAATTAGCGGGACGAATTCCATAATCAATCCCGCGATTAAAATTAACAGTTAGCGCTTTTAATATTAATTAAAATTATTCGCAGATACGACAGCTCGGGTAATGGGTTTATCTCACTCGATAAGATTGCTCATCCATCTTGTTTACCTGGCTTTAGTGCTTTATTTATTGCGGGCTTTTTGCAAATAAATGACGCAGGCAGGATTGACAATGTTTAGTATAATCCTTATGGAACAAGGAAGAATTATTTCTTGTTCTTTTTGTGTTCCAAATCCGGTTTAACGCTTAATAACCGTTAAATTTTTTCTTTCTAATAATAGTGTACTTTGCAATAACACATGCAAAAGTCATGTATTTATTAACATTTTTCTGAAACCTCACCTACAGAACATTAGCCTCGGCATGTATAACCTGGCGTAAGAAAGGACAGGCGCGCGAGTGAGCAAGACTACGCGCGACAGCGGGCAAAAACAAAGAGGGCCGCGCGCTATCAGCGAAGCGGTCAATTCCCAGCCTATAAATCCTAGCGGGCAAAGTAAATAAATCGCAGCCAACAGAACGAGGAGAGCGGCTCGAGCGCGGCTCGTAGTCAAACGAGATCAATCACGAGCGCCGTGCACAGCTGAAACCGAAAAACCCGCTGACTCGCGCTTTATTACCGGACCCTTTTTTAATTCGCTTTGCGCGCTCTGTACTTGGGACGGATACACTGCGCTGCTAGGATTGACGAGTTGTTGTTGAGGTCGGCTGAGATTCTCGGGAGGAATTTTAAGAGGCGCGGGTCTCGCCGAAAACGGATGCAGGCGTAAGATTGGTAAAAATTGATGGGAAACTAGGAGGACTCGCTAGTGTTATTGCGTGGCGGTGAGATCACTTTAATAGCCACTATTGTTTATTTTACATACGTGAAATGTAAATATATTTATGGACTTGTTTGAGAGTTACAGAGAGTATTGATCTTCTCGAACAAGAATAATTTAAACTCGAATACTCAAATGCGCTCTGAATGGCAGTTTTACGTTTCAATGATAGCCTTTTGAAACCATGTGTCTTGAGTGACGAGAGAAGGAAAGAGAAAAATCAATTTACCAGGGTAAAAACAGAAACTCAGTTGTAAAAAAGGTTGTAAGAAAAGATTTCTGGCAGACTTTATTTCTGTGTAAAATTTTAAAAATGCATATCCTAAAAGGATTATCACATTAAAAATTTACTTTTTATTGCTTTAATTAATGCTCGAAAAGTTACAGAGCCTGCTATTTTTATTTATATAAAGTTAAAAGGTTCCAGGATTTTCTTTATTTCTGATTTTTTAGTTAAAAGCAAGAAAGCCATCGTTAAAATTCAGGCTCCGCGTAAATTCGCCGCTACACACTTGGGCGAAAACAGGTTAACCTTCATTTAAAATTCCTAGGAAAATTACAGAGCATTCAAGAAAATTACATAAAACAGCAAGTCTTTGAGAAAGTTTTCCCATAGGAGCACAGGCCCTAATCCACTTCTTCGTGTTGAACTTTGCCGAAACAATTCATAAAGCGCGTCTTTACGCTTCTGTAAGCAGGAGCGTTTATGAAACCGCGACTGCGCGCCTGCACACACACACGAGCACACAAACGCAGAGAAACACAGGCACACAGCTAGGCTGGCAAAGGTGGGCCGCAGTCGATTTCGCCTTTTATTGCCGGCTCGATCGGAAAACTTTCGGCACGGAGAAAACTTTGGCATTTATCGGCTCTCGCTTTTAATGGACTCCCGAGTTAATGAGGGGAAACGTAGCGAAATAAAGCGCCGCCGACTCGAATTTCATATCGATGATTAGGGCTGCTCAGTCGCGTGTATATCGAATAAATGTGGAGGCGGGGCTTGCTGCCCCGGCTTTTTAAATCGTATTAAGCTATTAAATTTGGAAATTTATTGACGGGATCGTTAGCTCAATTATGCGCCAACGAGATTGCGTTATTGTATTGATCACGCGATCTAATCAAAGCTAATATGCTTTATAATTTTAAATTATTACTCCGATTTCGTATTTACGATAAGTGGATTATATCCTAGTCTAATAGTCCACCCCCATCGCGCCTCCTATATATACTCGCGCTCTTTACATATTTAATTGAATATATTATATATATCTGTATGCTGCAGCTATTAATCGATTTTCATTAAATTTCATTTGCACGTCTATAATACTTCTTAATGATAGCGGGAAAAGTTAAAGTTAAAAAAGAGTTTGGCTGAAAATCACTTGAATGACGTAGTTTTTTGATCCGATAAAAAAAGAATCCCCCGCGGTAAAGCAAATATAAAATACTTAAAGCCGAGCGTATAAAAATAAGATGCGAAAAAGAAACGTGCGCTCAGCGCCGCGAGATGTTGTATTTTACTATGAATTTTCAAGAAATAACTTTTAACCACTTAACGAGTTCTTTATCTTTACAGCACGGCCTTCATACTGCACGTATACGGCACAATATACGCGCTTTTAGTGCCGCCTGAAAGTTTAAAAATAAAGAAACGCCTCTGCCCCGAATATGCCCGCAAATTATGGCTTTGTGCGAGCTTTGATGCTGCGATACTTTTTTCAATATTGAAAAACGTTATTTATTATATGTCTATCATTTTATAAGATAACTTGATAAAGTTAATAAATTTATTGCAATAAAACAGTTTGAGTAAAAATATTTGAGCTTCATTTAAAACATGTATTAACGCTTTGCAAGTGCACTGAAAAAGGTTTCCAGGTCAAAAAGAACGTCAGACCAAAGCAACTTTCAATGTGCTGTATAATCCTGACGATGTCACATGATATATGTATGGCACTGTATTTATAAATGTCCACAATAAAAGACAAAAATACGTATAAGCTTAAACTACTTACATTTTTGGCTCAAATTTTTTAATTTTATATTTAAAAACTTATATTTTGTTATAATCTAAACATCTTTAGCATCTTTAGTAAATAATAAATAATTTTAATCCTGCAACTTTTCTGAATAATTTTCTTAAAATAATTCAAATTTAATGATTGCATTAAACTAGAATTTTGTATGACTCTTAGAAAATAAAGTTTAAATGTTACATCTAACAAAATGTTCTAAAAATTTTCTGTTGAATAACTCGAAAATTTTGGAGCATTAATTACACTAGCGGAGTATGCTCGGTGGTCCATATCGAGGAAGGCGGATTGTTTGGGCAACTCTCCCTTACAAATCAACATTGATTTAACACTAAAGAAGTTATATGTTTTAGAAAATTTTTATATATTATTATTTTTATTGAAAGAAATAAACTTTTAAAATTATGTCATAATAGTTTATTGATTAAAAAATTGACATAGTGATATCTGATGTTTCTCTTTTGAACTATTGCACAAATTGATTCCAAAATTTATTTTTTACTGAATAAACAAAAAATGCGCGCGATGCGTGCTTGTCGATATCTGGAATATAAACGATGCTTTGCATGAAATTTTCGAAAGTTGTGAATTTAAATCAAACTGGGCATTCAAAGCATATTTCATAGCTTTTCTAGGTACATAGAGTGGGAAAATCTCATATTTGTTACGAGCAAATATGCCTATAGTATACGTTGGTATGTAAAAAAATACGTTAATACATATACAGTGAACGTATTAAATTATTGGATAAACTATTAAAGTAAAAGTAAACAAGTTTTTAATAAAAAATATATATCAGATATACATTGAGTGACTAATATTATGTGGATTTTATGATAATGATTGAAATAATTTATAGATATAACAAATATAGCCTTTTCATTAGAGAAACGAAAATGAGGAGTATCAATAGTATCTAAAACGCCGATTGAAATCCAAACTGCAGCCTAGCCAAAATTACCATTAAAGCCGACAAGCAGCCATCCAAAAAGCAGCTCCCACTCTGCGTATATCCGCAACTCAAAAATCCAAAAACTCCTTTGGCCCATTGCGGTCGCAAAGCTCTCGCCTGCGCGCATATATACGATTAACCGGGAAAATGAAGGGCCGCCGCAGTGTGCGTCGAAAATAGGCGCCGCTGCCGAGTCGTAATTAAATTTGCAACTGTAATTCGCTGCGAGGTAATTACCCAGACAGTCGACGAGCCTGGCCGAATGCCGCTTCCGTAATTTTTTTTTTACTGCTGATTAAAGGCTCGCTCGCGCGAAATTTCGATGAGGACTTATTATTTTATTAAATAATCACGCGTTCTGCGTGTGTATTTGAAAATGCACTTTTTTCCTAGGCTCGTTACGGGTAATTTTCCTGGGATTATGACTGGTTGGCTTTGGATGAACGTTACTCGAATAGTGTGGAAAAGAATGGATTTTATTACTTTTAAGGGCCCTGTATGATGATTAGGACCCGAGTAGATATTTTTAATTGGTTTGAAATTCTCTAATGAAAACAAAACCCTAAGAAGGTTCACCAACTGTTATATTTATAATAACAGAATTTAATTAAGTACAAATTAGGATCTTATATAATTTTCTTTTCTGGAAACTAATAATCAGATATTTTATGTAAAAGCCGAAAAAAATAATTATATGGGAATTGGCTGAAAAGCTCTGTTTACATAATTTAAAAAAATCTCTTAAATTCATGCGCTCCTTTTCTATTTGAAGCAGATTAGCCGAGGCCTTTAACAGATTCAATTAGTAGGTATTTCCAATGCAAAACGCGCCGCTCCAGCTCGTTCGCACGGTTTTCGTTCGGCAAAATCGAGCCGCGAATCGAAAACGGCCTCGTTAATCAGCCTCGTTAATGAAGCTTTTCTGTAAATTACAAAACCGAAAAGGAAAAATGCCCCCCATCCGTATTGCGATAAATCGGCCATTACAACCGCGTATCCCCATTCAGTCGTTTACACCGAATATTTGCCTGCAGCCTGGAATCCGAGCTGAATTCCTCGGCGTAATTTTCCGAGCAGCTCTCTTATATAGACGGCCGCGATTATAAATCTCCCATTGAGCCGAGCTTGCATATAGGTGGGCGCTCGTTGAAAACGCAATTAAAGAAAGAAGAGGAGGCCGGACGCGAAAAAAGGCTGCGCCTGTATATGATCATATATACGGGGGAGATCGAAGCGGATGTTTTCGCCCGCGTATTAAAGCCGGATAATCTTTGCCGTTTCTTTTTTGCGGATGAAACGATGAGAGAAAAAACGAGGAAGAGTAGAGCGGAGGTGGATATGCGTGCAGCGCGCGCGCGATCAGCGCGGATAATCGCCGGGCTTGTGGCGCGGAAATTTTTCGCAGCGTTCGCGCACGATACTGTTATACTCGAGTTTCGAATTGGGATTATCGGCGCGCGAGAGAGAGCGGCTATTTAAATCCAGGCAACGATTTGTGGGCGTGCCCCAGAGCGTTCCGATGTATGTGTTTGAATCCCCGAGGAGAGCTGCTCTCTCTCTCTCTCTCTCTCTCTCTCTCTCTCGCGTATATATAGGTACGGAACACGAGAATTCCTGAGCTCCAAACTTTAACAGGCTCTAGTAAACGCTTCCATCAAACTCTCTCGCAGGTTGGCTCTGGAAAATTATCGAGAAGCCAATCTTCTTATCGAATTAATATTTAGCGGCATTAAGATACCGGCGAGGCCGTCTTTCTCCTTAATTACTCGAAAAAAATCTTAATTACTGCAATATCTCCGAGTACGGAGCTCACCTTCCTCGGCCGAGTATAAGCTCGCAGAGGGGGAAAAAAAAAATAAACGAAAAGCGAAGCTTCGCTCTCGATATCGGATCGATACATATACACACACACTCGGCGGCCCCGATGTATATCGGCAGAGAGCACGCGGCCTGTTTAATCTAAGTACTTGTAAGCACGGCCCATTACCCGCTCGCTCGCGCTTAAACTGCATTACAATACAATGGCGCCCCCCCCCCAGCCCACCTCCTCGCTTGTTTATACGCGTACGTTAACCTCTCATAGCCATTTTCTCCTTTTTTCCGCTCTCCCTCTCTCATCTCCTTTTATTCCACGTCTATCGGCTGCTTTGCATTTCGCGACGCGTACGACGATGCGAGCCGTCTTTTGCCCTCGCTCCGGCTTCTTTTTCGAGCCGCGATTAACTTAGCTCGCTCGCTCGCGCGCGTATACGTAATACAGCCGCGTCCTGGAATAATGCCTTCATTTACTTGGCCGCGCGACCCTGGGAGCCGAAGGCCAGGGTGAACGCGACATTAGCATATTTCGCCTGATGCTTTTTTTAATTTTAAGACCGTTATGCTGATCATCTTTGATTCTGGGCTTCTTTTTTGCGGAGAACAGTTTTTCTTATGGATAGAGGAGCCTGAGTAGAGTTGGTGATATTTTTTTTAAGATCTTTCCAAGAGGTTTTCGAATGGTAAATGAAGTGTATTTGATGTGTAGGTTTTATTGAAAAGCCTGGGATGTAAGTGGTAATGTATCGGTATTTTTGTAGCATACTTAAACTTTTATTTCCGACACTCATAGGAGTGCAGGACTTCGGGTCATGGGTTTTTCTCAAACTTTAGGATACATTTTCGGATGTCAAAATGTGAAGAAAACCGAAACTTTTCAGACCCAAACATTTTGAAGAAATTGTTATTCATATGTAGAGTTTTATTTGATGGAAACATTAAAGTAAAAGCTGTTTTTCAAACATTTTTATCTAGTCTCGGAGAATCTTTTAATTATGCAAAAAGCGTAGATAAAAGCTCGTTTCTTCCAGTTTAATATTTTTTTTTATATAAAAGATGTTTCTGAGCTAGATAAAAAAATTTGAAAAATACCTCTACAGCTTGGGTAAAATCCGTGACTCCAAAGCTTAATACTCTTCTAGTCAGTAAAAGTAAAAATTACCTTTGAAACTTATACTAACATATAAACATTAACCCCATACAATTTTTCATACCTGACGACAGATTTTTTGCATGGCGTGTTTTTTGAATATAATAACTAAGTTAGGTATAGATAAAGTGATTTGAAATGGCAAAATCCTTCATATCTGCTCTCTAAAGTTGAAATAGTGAAAATTCTACTAATTGTAGAAGTAAAATGTATTTTTACTAGTAAAATAGTGAA
>UELX01001472.1:0-43422 GCA_900480035.1 Eupelmus urozonus | reverse complement strand
GTATAGTAATTTTTTAGATTTTGCTAGTCTGTGGTAGCTTTACTATTAAGTATTGTAATTTTTCCTAGATTATTCTCTCAGTGTAGCTTTTGTAGAATTGTAGTTCGTAATGTAATTAGAGTTTTTAAAGTGGTTCTAGAGTTGCATGAAATTCGTAGTACTTGAATAGTTTGCGAAACCTGTTTTAAATCGACCGGCCAATTTGCTACGTGAAATATTTTATATTCACATTCGAGACTGTAATTAAACGATTTAAATGAAATTTTGCAATTGCTATAAATTTTAATGAATGCAACCTTAAGTCTAAGGAATATTATTGTAAATTATCTTCTTCCGTTTTACAGGTTTCTACTAAAAATTTTAAAGGACTTTGGATTTGGAAAGCAAACCATGGAAGATTTAGTGCTAGAAGATGCAAAAATGTTATGCAACATAATAAACGAAAAAATGCTAGACAGGGTGATTGATGTACATGACTTCTGCGAGGTGACCGCGATTGCAGTTGTGAGCAGTTTGTGGAATTTGATTGCTGGTAGAAGGTAACTCGTATAGTCTTGTGTAAAATTATTAAAAATTAGTCTTTAAAATCTAATTTTTTAATAAAAAATCATAGCTCTAAAACTTCTATTATTTTTCTTCGTATTTCCAAGCACGTTAAAATACTGCTTTTTTATAGATGTGACCCGACCAAAGACGAAACGGGAATGCTCGAGATTTTACGGATACTCAAAGAATCTTTTCGCAGTAGTAGCGCAATAGGTTCAATGTGGCAACACATTCCTTTTGTACGTTTCATCATGCCAAAGTATTCCGGGTTCACTGCTCAGGAACAGAGGATAGCCACTATGTCAGAATACTTTTTGGTATATTTATTATGGTTAAACGTAAACGCTTATTAAGTTAATACTCATACTCTGTATGGATAATTTATCATTACAGAAAGAAGTGGAAAGGCATAAGGAAACAAAAGTTCACGGACAGCCGAGAGATTTAATCGACAAGTACCTTGAAGAAATTGACCATCAAAATAATAATAATGAAACCACCTCGTTCGATGGTACATTGCAATTTTAATACATTAAAAGATCATTTTTTGCAAATGTAATTACAAAATACCTCATGTCTGGTAAGTATTATCAATTAACAAGGCAACATGTCTTTTATTTTGACATTTACAGAACTGCAGCTACTCGTGCTATTAAAAGATCTTTTCGCGGCTGGGATCGATACAACCTCGAACACAATAGGATTTGCTATAGTGTACTTAGCAAAATATCCCGATGTACAGACTAAAATACAGACCGAATTGGACCACGTCATAGGAACCGCTGGAGTTCCACGACTAGTCCACAAAAATTCGTAAGCCAGACCAACACTATCTTCCCTAATTCAAATCCTCAAAAAAGAAACCTTATCGACAATTTGCTTCGCATTAATTAAATCCACGAACCATCGATTCACACGTCGATATACAAACCCACAGCAAAATTTCCCCGTTTCATTCCAGCCTGCCTTACCTGAACGCAACAATTGCCGAAGTTTCGAGGTTAGCGAACATCGCCCCGACAACAATAGCTCATCGCGCCCTCGCCGATTGTTCGATATTGGGTTACGACGTGGAGAAAGATTGGTCGGTAATTGGCAATCTGCGCAGCGTTCACATGGATCCGGAGCACTGGGCCGAGCCCGAGGCTTTTCGGCCCGAGCGTTTTATCTGTCCTGGTGGAAATTTTGTTGATGATAGCTGGCTCATGCCTTTTGGAGCAGGTGTGTTTATTTTCTTTTATTAATTTTCGAAAGGAGATGATGAAAATGACTATTAGGATTAATTTAATCGGAAATGATTACTCGTAACATAATTTTTGTTGATAAGAATTATTTTAACAGTTTAATTAATATAAAATCCAACATAAATACAAGATATTACTTTCATTGAAATATAATAATCTAGATCTAATCAGGTTGGTGTTAGAACTTATGATTTTACCTCTTGCAGATTTTGAAAAAATTATAGAAAATATCAATATATTTTAATTCGATCTAAGTTTTAAATCATTATAAATGATAAATTACCTTTTTAAAAATGCATGCATGCCTTTTTGTTCTCATTCATAAAGTAAATTTACACCGAACAAGAATAGTCGAAACTGTAACCATTTCACACACTGACAAAAAAGCTCGACCAGCTCCAAAGAAATCAATATTTACAATGTGCCTACGACGCGATTTACGCATGCACAACCTCGCGCCTACCAATTTCATTCTGATGCAAATTTTTTTTTTCTTTCATTTTGCATTTCAGGACGCAGGAAGTGCCTGGGTGAAAACTTGGCAAGGATCAGTCTCTTTCTCTTCGTCGCGAGTCTGCTGCAAAAATTTCGATTCCGGCTGGCGCCGAGCGAGACAGCGCCCTGTTTGCTCGGAGTGAACGGTTTCACTGTCTCGCCGCCGCACGTCGACATCGTCATAAAGTCGCGCTGCTGAGAGGGCATGAATTATGAGGCTTTCGGCTCGCCGCGCCGGCGGTTTTCTGATTTATCGCGATCGCAGGTCTTAACTGAGAAATTTGCATGACTGATTTGGCTCGAGTTTCTTTTTATATATGAGTTTTTTTGCTCGTTTTGCTGAGAGCGCAGCGAGCGAGATTAATGATTTGTTTGAAGATGGAATGTAAATCAGTAGCTTGTTTCGAGTTGGTAGATGAAAATGATACATTTTTAATTGAATAGGTATTTGTAACTTGATTGAAAAATCATGTCGAGCGTTGTAGTTTTCGTAAGGTATACTTATAGTTGTAGGTTAAAAGAAAGTAGTTTAATTAGTATTTTAATTAGCGGCGTGCTATATTTTGGTAAGCATTTTCCATGTAAGCTTCAATTTTATAAAAAAAATTGTACCTATTTAGAATAATTTTTTTATTTATTATTAATAATCCAAGATGTAATAACAATATGGAATCTTGAAAACACATTGTAATTTTCCGCTACTTTCTCTCTCATACCCAACATCGATAACGTAGAACAGTCTCCAAGTTTCCTCTAAATCCCGTCAGATGGCGCCCTTACCCTCTCAGCGCGATCGATAATCAACCTCAGCTAAGTCAGCGTGGATCCCGACCAACTGTCGGTAAAACAGTTTCGCTACCCAAAGTGCATAGCTTGGCTGCATTGTTGCGCCTCGCGCGCATTGACAAAATAAAAACAAAAAAGAAATATCACGATAGCGAAACCCCTTTCACGCAGTCTATTTATAACCGGCGGCTGTTCGCGTGCGATCGTTAAAAATAAATCGACGAGCCGAGAGCGCGCGGCAGCTCCGGCGCTTTTTCGTGAAAAACGCCGCATACGAAGAGAGAGCGGTGTATGCGTCTCTCTTTCTCGTCGGTAAATAAATGACAAAATATAACGAAACGCCGGCTCGTCGAAACGAAACCAGAAAAAAACCGCTGTGTTCCAGTTCGTGTATTTTTGAAAGAGAGAACACTGTCCTCGTGCTGCCCGCGACTTCCGCGAACGGCTTTTCTTTGAGAAAGAGAAAGAGCGGCCGGGCTGCCTGGACGGGAAATTCGGGAAAGACCGATTGTATTTTAAGAGAAATTGATTCAGAAAAATTTTTGGTACCGAAAGCGTTGGTTCAAGTTTAACGTTCTGACGCGGTTTTGATTGGCTTGGGTTAAGTGTTTTAAGATCAGATGTGCTTAATGTTTTTACAATGTAAAAGTTACATCTTCAAGATGATTTCGTGCTGATGTGACTGCATTATCAAGTTTATACTCCGAAAATGTACGTCCGAGAACGTATTCTTTATTAATTATTCCATTTAAACCTACACTTGCAACAATCAGTTGCATGATTAGACTTATCTACTACATTCATAATACATCCAAACACTTTTACAAATTTCCTACCCGAACAGCAAACAAAAAATCCAACCATTAAAACAAAACAAGTATTATCTTCTTTAGTGCACGTACGTAAACGAATTGGCTACGATCCACCGTTTATACACTATAATTTCTTCACCGCATCTCTTTATCCTGGCACGTACGTTTCTAACGAAAAAAAAAGCGAGAAAAAATTATATCCCCACTACTGGCAGCCGACGTGCGCTGCAACATTATCGGCGAAGTCGTAAATCATGCACCTTATGCATTGCGCTCGTGCGTCGATGCAGCTAGCTGTCTTTCTCTCTCTCGCTCCTACCAGCAACAGTGAAAGGTCATTGAGGCCGACGAGTAGTGTTAATATCAATCTAGAGGCGAGAGAGAAAGAGAGAGAGAGAGAGAGGCATGAGGTCATAGCAGACGGAAGGAAGGCTACGGGCACGCGGAACCAGATACATCACTGTTAGGTCGTCGGGGAATGAAATGAAAAAGTTTTTTGGTGTATTATTGGAAATTGTTTGTGGAGAGGTGTATGTATGAGAAAGTGTAGGAATAAAGCGATCTTTGAAAGTTTTATATATAGTAGTTGGGATTTTATGCTTACCAGGTGTTGGTGTTCATCTGCAACAGTTTTAATGAAAATTAATTTGATGAATGAATTATGGGAGGAGAGAAGAAAATTATGGTGATAGAACGAAATGAATTGAAGCGCGTTGAGTTATACTTTAGGTCGGCTTTTTTGTAACTAGATAGAATTTTAAAACATTGTCAGAAACGTTGCTTTCTAAACGACTTTGTTAGAGTGAAAGCAAGATGCCCACGGCACAACTGTCTCTGAAACTTTATTTGTCTGAAAAAGGAATTTTTTAATTGGATTTTTTTTAATATAAAATATATAGAAAACCTGAATTCAAAATTAACGGTTTCCTTGTTTATATAAAGAGTAGTTTAACGACGAAATGTACAATAATTTAGTCTTTTTCTACTGAAATACGAAGAAAGTAAAGTTTTTAATATTGAGTTTTTACTAATACTACCGTAAAGAAACTAAACCTTTTTCTTTGTCTTTACAAAGTTTCAATTTGCAAAAGTTTTTAACTTAAATTCTAAAATAAATAATATATTTATTTGAATCGTCTTCTGTTTTCCACTCTAAAGAAAAAGTTATACGCTGTCAAAATATTTACCGTTTCAGCAAATGAATTGCAATGTAATATCATGCTGGCCAGCTAAGTGGAACCAAAACGATAAAGTTGGCTGAGCGAATAATTATTTAAATACATTGTATTATATACACATTATAAAAAAAGCTGTCGTAAGCCGATTTATATTTATCGCTTGATTGACTCTAATAGAGAATTATCTCACGTTTGTTTCTAATTTATTCTCAACTTTCTAGAAACTTAACTTTTTTTATGCCGTTTTGTAAACGTAATTGAATTGATAAAAATAAGATATACGTTCAACCTTTCCTTTTTTTAATTCCAAGTTACTAATACGTTCATTATGTTTATCTTTTTTATCGGTTTTGAAAAATAAAATATTAGCTCATTATTGGAAAGAAAAAAGAAAAGACGTAAGAATAATTAATGTACACGTGCAACAAGCGTAATACATCGGTCTTTTTGCTATTTATGGTCATGCAGTAATGTCATTTATTTGCTGATGTAACGACAAGCTATTTCGTTATTTAACAAACGAATACACAAATTCACAAGTATAAATTACTCATAATTACGATCGACAGAGGAATGTTTTTGATTAAAGAGGCATACTGTGCCGCATTAAAAGCAATTTTCAACACAATAGCCAAATTTCAATACGCTGTATTAAAACTAACTCTCAAACGTTCTGACAATAGAAATATTGTCTGTCAAGATAAATTAGGTTGTCGGTACTTTTAAATAGCTTAATGAGATTAGTACTCTCAAAAAGCTCATTTCTGAATATTTTCGATCGTAAAAACTAGGTCTGTAAATCGGAACAGGACGCGCAAAAATAGAAAACAGTGCGTTGCGGGGAAAAAAATATAGAAGCCCGAGGAAGTGACAATAACACTTATAAAAAAACAAAGATATAAGTCGACCGCGGCTCAAGATAAAGAGCGTAGAGTGATAAAAATAAACACTAGACTCAATGCTGAGGAAGGCAAGAAAATTGTCTCTGACGTCCCGGCAAGAGAAAGACAGCATCTGGAATGAGAATAGCAGCCAGAGAAAGAAGGAGAGAAGCATAACCACTCGCTTAACGCGCTGAATCGTCCGAAAGTCAAGAGAAAGAGCCGGCAATTAAAAGCGGGTCGCTCAAAGAGCTTATTTGGACGAGAGGCCGGCGGGGAGTTAGACTCTCGAGCCGAGATAAACATAATTTCGTTCAATTATTTACAGAGCGAGAGCGAGTTGACGAAATGAAAAAAAGAAGGGGGCGATCCGTCCGGATTCGCGGAATCTCAAAAATAGAAACGAAATCGCGGAGTAGGCGATTTTTATTATTATCGTATACGAGTATACACACTCGAGTTCGCGTGCACCCAGCTACAAACGCGTCAGGAGAGAAGCAGAATTAAGAAAGATAAAAAAATCTCGCAAAGAAGGTAAAAAGAGCTTTGCGCGCGAGTTCGAAAATTCGGAGCGTCTAACCGTCCTCGGCCGTTACTACTGCGCTGCACGCGCGAGTGGAAATAAGGACGGAGATGCAGCGCAGCGGCTATTATTATTAGTGAGCCTACGATGATACGCTCGTAAGAACTGAGGCTGACGCACACTTAGAGGCCTATATACACATACGGACGCGTCGTGTGATGTCAGTCGCACCGACACTGTATCGTTAGGCTTATACAAGCCCGTGTGTGTGTGTAAGTATATAGTTGTCTAAGTATGCGGTTACGAAGACGTAGAGGCGGCGGCATGTGCTCTTTATCGCTCAGCCAGCGAGGCATGCAAAACGGACTGCACACGCGTAATTCGCCCGAGATACGTAAATATACGAGGGACATGTGAGCTTGTGTGTGTGTGTGTGTGTGTGTGTGTGTGCGAATACAGGAATTTGTGTGAGAGTGTAAAAGACAGGTGTATATGTATAGAGAGGAGCTATGCCGATATGATTTAGCGGTGTCAGTGCGCAGAATGCACACACGCGATTATCTTGGCACACAAAGTATCGGGCGTACAAACGTGCATTAACGCATACTGACGCAGCTCTGAAGCCGCGATATATACACGGATTCAGCGTGCGACGCTGACTGCGAGTCAGCGGCGCGTTAATCTCGGCGTGTACGTATTAATGTACACAATCGGCTGTGCAGGCGAAATTAAAACAGGCATTGTGAAGAATAATAAAAATTTTTTAAGCGCGCGCATACTCACTTTTACCACGCGCACGCACACACACATACACATACACACCTATACACAGGAGTAGAAGTTTAATCAGTTAGGCCTAATCAGTTTAGTCTAGACTAATTGCTACAATTATATTAATAAAAATGAAAAATATCTTTTTAATTTTCTATCTACGACTGGGACACACACACTGACACATACACGGATATACATACAAGGAGAAATTTAATCAGTTAGGCTAATCAGTCGAGCCTAACTAACTGCTATAATTACATTAACAACAATGAAAATAATCTATTTTATTTTCTATCTGAGTATGCAGATACGCACACACGCACTCACATGGCCACACATACGCACACACACACATATATACACTCTCGCGCTCGTTTTCGCACATATGCTAACATCACCTACGTCTCACCCACACACGGGCAGCGCAGCTCGCAATCGCGCACTCGAAAATCAAAAGTAGCAGAAGCAGAAGGCGCAAAGTAGCTCGCTCGCTCTCGCACCAACATTCGCACACACACAGCCACACACATGCGTATACACACAGGCAGATCCGCCCGCGCTGGCACTGAGGCGATATAATACACACACCGGCGAGAGAGCTCCGATTCGAAGCGATCCCGAGGAGCGTCGCGCTCGGCGCTCAGCTCGGAACGACTCATATACTCGCGCACACTTATACACTCGCTCGCCCGGCCGCTTGCTGGCTATATATTCACAAGAGTAAGCGAGAGAGAGAGAGAGAGAGAGAAAGAGAGAAAGAGAGAGCCGCAAGCGCGCGCGAGAGAAAAGGAGAGCGCCGCACGCGGCGCGGAGAGGCTCGCTCGCTCGTCGGCGCGCGCGTATTGTGTGTATAGAAACCGCGGAGATCGCCGCTGTCTCGCCGTCTCCGGATCGGATCTCGATTTCCGCAGGCGCGCCGCGTGGCACAGTGATTTTATCCGAGCCTCCCCGCACGAAAGTTAGAGAGCTCGAGGAAACGCCGCGATCAGTGATCCAGTGCCTGGCTATGAACGCACGTGTGATATTTATATATTAAAAAGGCAGTGTGCCGTGTGTATACACTCGACGTGTGCCGGACGCAGTAGCGGCAGCAGCAGTACTTGCTTCCACGTGGGTCATGACTGCCGTAAGGGGGATTTTCTAGCTCGTCGGTACGTACGAGCGTTTGCGTGCTACTGGATATGTGTGTGTGTGCATGTGTGTGTATAGTCAGCGGGAATTCGTTTTAGATCGTGACAGGCTGGGAGCATGTGATTGGAGGCGGTTAGCCTGTGAGTGACGCTTTTCACGTGAGTTCTATGTGTTTTGGTGTGAAGTTTCGGAGAATTTCGAGTAATCCGGCTGGCGATGTTTGCGCTATTGTTTCACGCGCCGTCCCTTTAAACTGTTCGTTATCAGCTGTGTGCAGCGAGCACGCGCGGCGCGAATGTCCGGCTGCGCGCAATTTTCAAATAATCGCGATACAAACAAAAGTGAGCCGAGCGCGCGAAAACCAGCCCGTGATTCACCGTTCGATGAAAATATAAATGACTCTCCAAAAGAATCATACTTTCCGTTTATCGCGAAAAAAATTCATCGTTTGAATTTTGTTAGATGTCCAGGCTTGTCCACGTGTGTGATTCACGTCCGCCGCGGCAATTTTCATTCACGTCTATAGGATGCACATGACCATCACGTAAGCAGGAGGCTTTTTGCGCGCGTTGTTTATATCAGGTGATCGGCGTTATGTGCGTGCCGCGGAGCCAGCGCGAAAGCGCCAGAAGCGAGATGATAAGGGAAAGGCCGCGGATATGTTTATGCGAGATTGATGAGATTTTTTTTTTGGAATTTCAGAGTTTGGAGATAAGGCAGGTTTCACCGTTGCTTTGTGTGAGAGCGCGCCGGAGGAAGCTTGAGGTTCGCGAGAATTTCGAGGCTGGCGAGATTGTGTATGCTAATTTTCGTAGGGGCATTTTTGTTTGAATGGTTTTGACTGAATATGTAAATTGAGATTAGTCGCGTGACGCCGTTCGAGGCGAGCTGAAGTTGCATATGATTTTCAAAAGTTTTTTTTCAGATCCATTATTTTTTTGTCCGTTTAAGAGTGTGCTGAAAAAATTTCAAAATTGTGGATGGATTATTTTGATGGCCTGGTGTAATTGATACACCGGAGGGTATTAATATTTAGTCGCTATTTACCGTTAAAATATGCTTTTTTTTATAAATAACTTATCCTGCTCGTTTAACAAGAAACGGAAATCCGCACTGCAACTATTTTGCTAGAACAACAAATTTTTCATCAGAGCGTCCGTCAACACATTTCTATCTGCTTTACTTTACGCTCATCAGCTCTAAATTACACCTGGCTATAAATATCCAATCACAAACATGCAATTTGTTCCTTCACCAATAAACTCCTATACATTAAATCAAATCAAAATCTCATTCTTCAAATTTTCTCAAACCGACATTGACACTCTTCGAAAACGACTAAACCATCTCCAAAAACCCATTAAAAATTAATCACTTAACAATGATAATTAATACCATCATCAGCCGGTCAATCGAGTTCAATAGACTCTCTTAGCCTTACAAAAGGCCATGCATCGCTTTCGAGAAAATTAAGCGCGCGTAGTAGACACGAAGAGGTGTGGGCGGTGAGCCCGGCCGTTAAAAAGAAAGACACGCCGGATGAATTATATATGTCGTTCGAGAGCTCGTGTATCGCTTGAAACGAGCGCGCAGGCGCTGGGGAACGATGTTTTGGGTTTATGGCCGGATTGGATTTGTTTTGAGGAGACGGTTGATTGTTTTATGGAGATACTGATCTGGATGAGTGGTAATGCAATACACTTGAAATTTGCTCGAGTGTATGGCCTGACAATATTGGCGAGGGTATTGATGATTCATTTCTTTAGATGCTATCGCGGGTTTTTTTCTTGCTGGTTTTAATGGACTTTTTATTTATTTCTGGCGGGCATTTGAATGTATTAAGTTGTAAGAGGTTTTTGATCGTTTGCCAGATAAGAGAGTCTGGTGGGAGTATCGGAGTCTTTGGATGGTCATTTCATCAAATATTCAAATTTGCATACAAAGTTGTTTGATCGATAGCCAGGATTGATTGTTTGATGGGATATTAGAAGTGGACCATGAGATATTTTCACAAGTTGATATTTCTTGTCAATTAATGTCTTTTAATTGTTACAGTTATTTTGAATTCAAAATTTGTTATTATGTTATAAAAAAATAAACAAGTCTTTTTATTTCGTTTTTAATCTATTGTCTTATCACTTTTAGCACTTGCAGGATTAAATTTTTATAAAAAATTTTAAACTTCACAGACAAAATGCTATATTCTTTTATTATGTCTTTTCATCAAAAATTTTGTTTGAACATGAAGAAAACCAATTTTCAAAAACTATCCAATTTATCAATAAATAAATATTTTCCTTTTCTCAAATTAGTACTACTTTTTAACGGAATGCCCCAAGATGATGTTTGTTTGATAAAATATTATTTTAGAGTAAATAAACTCTGGGGATACCAAAATTGTTATTGTAGTTCATATTTTTTGTTTTCAATTGAACTGATTAGCTCACTGGAAAATCCAAGGATCAAAAAAATATCATATTATCGATGCAGTTAGGAAACAAGGTATATCCTTTCGTCTCGTGACGCTAATCGATTGGACTGAACGACCTTGCATTTGTAACATTGCAATTTCCAAATACAGAAAACGACGTCATTTGTCTTTTTAATACGCGAATAAAAGTATACGTTAAAAAATCAAAATTTTGGTGTCCTATAAAAAGAACTTTCTATCTGACAGTTAAGAAAGTCCAATCATGAATTTGAATGTTTTTTTTTAATTTGTCTCTCTAATAAAATAATGTTATGCTTCTACTTCATATATTTAGCTCGGAATGTGAAATAACGGTTCAGCTTTATCTTAAATATTTAATTTGACTTTCAAAATTTATTCATCATAGACAGACTTGAATTTTTTTGCACACATTCTATCCTAATCTGATACGCTCATAATCTGATGGGACAAAATCGATTACTTACGCGAATTTGCACACAGAGAATTTTTTATCAAGAAATTTATCTGCTTGTTCAAATGATATTGAGATATAAATACCATTAGCAACGTTACGTATGTTACTGGTTTTATGACAAAATTTTATACTTTTTTTTTAAACTGTATTTAATTACAGTTCACAATTTGAAGAAGTTAAAAATGTTATTATTAGTATCTATCATCTTATACACAATTCAATTTTATTTTTAAAAAAATATTAAACATTTAACTTCTTAATAAAAATTAATGAATTTATTCAATTTTATTTTCCGTTCTACTTATATTAAATAAATTGAGTAGGCTCTATAGTCTCTAGCAGTACGGAAATTGAGCTAAGAGATTAAGATGCTTAGGACGTAAGTCAGTCGGTCTTAAGTGACACTTTTCCTGCGCTGTATTCTCAGAAATTTCTTTGATGATACATTTGTATCGCATTGTACTTTCTTCAATAGACTTAATTTTTTCAATTAAAATTATCTAAATGCTGGATAATTTATTAAAAAAACACAATTGACGTCAATTTGTAAAAGATAAATTAAAATTAATATATTAAGTTCAAAAAAATAGTTTTCTCTTTTACTCTATGCAAGTGTAATCGTGCAAATAGTAGCTCGAAACGATGCTATAATTCAAAGTAGTTAAGGGACAGTATGTGGCTGACGTGAGTAATATTACGTGCAATGTGTACTGCACTGCACATGTTCATAACGAAAAGTTCGTTCAATTTATTTTACACTTCAATAAAATTGGATTTTGTGAATATACGGTCAACAAAGCTACATTTTTTTATTGCTATGACCGTATAATATTGACGCAAATAACTTTTTTTATACAGCCGGTATTTAACTCCTCGTTTATACAAGTAGTATTTAACCATTCGTATATTTGTACCCTAATAAGAAATGAATTAGCATGCATTATCGCGTCTTTATTTCTAATGACACGAATGACAATCATAGAATACAATAAGTGTTTAAAAAATGCAACATTTAATCTTTAATTCCTTTTAGATTCTGATTTAACTCTTTTTATATATGGTGTTGATTCTTGGCAATAAAAAAATATTACAGCAATATTGAATAAGTATTGAAAAAATATTGATTTAATCGATTTCAAAATTTATATATACCTACAAAAGTTAAGGAAACAAAAAAAAATATTATTTGAACACGTTTTTTAATTTTTATTGTAGTTTTTATTATAAAAAAACGATTTGTTATTATTCGTTAAACTTGAATCTTCAAAGTAATAATTTATTCAAGAATGAACACATTACATAAAAGAATCTTTGTGTGAATGATAATCTCTCACGTTCTTTGTTATTTAATAAGTTTGCAAATATAGATAAGATACGTGTTTTTCTCTATTCTACGTGAGTAAGGTGTATATTTTAGAAAAAAATAAAAAATATGAAGAAAATCATGCTCAAATTTTATTTAAAACTAAAAATCATTATAAATCCAACAAAAATCAAACGTTAATAATTATCACATCCGCACATTCCAAATTTACCCAAAAATTTGACTTCATTCTCGCTCCTTCAAAACTCGTACACTCTCGCATCATCCAAACTCAACCTTTCCTCCTCGCATTTTAAAACTTCACACTCGCACAACTGTTTATTCACCTTGCGCGACTTAAGTCAACGCACATAATTTTCGAAGGGAAACCAGGCAAAAAAAGCCAGTGTCGTAACAGGCCATCTCGTGGAACCTTGCTGATTGCACGGCCCGGGAAAGATAAACAAGCATCTTTACGGAATCACACACAAACCACGCGCGCTGATAACATCTCTCTCTTCGCGGCCCCGGCTCGATAAGCCAGCTCGCTTTCGGCCTTTATCAAACCGCGCGGCGTCTGTTTCTCCTCTCGGATTTTTCGAGATTTGAGATGATAAGGCGATGAAAGTGAGCCGGCCTTGAATTCACGTGAGAAGTCTAGTGTTGACCCGAAGATCGCGAATTTAGATATATATGGATTTGCATTCTGGTTCGATTATGGGAGAGTGAGTAGTGTGTAATTAGGCGGAGTGATTTGGTGCTTCGTTTATGATTTTTATGACGTCGATAAGTGCGGGTTGCGTCTCGGATAATTAGGTTGCGACGCAGATTCTTGTCAATGTGTGTCAATTAAGCGAGGAAGTTTTTTGATGCGTTCGATCGCTGGAATAGTGACATTGATATAGATACTTTTTGCGCGATACGCCGAAAAAATTATGTATGCGGAATGTAAATACGGAAGTTGCTATTGATAATATAATATTCCCAACTAATAATAACTAAATGAGTAAATTACCGATAAAACATTAATGAATCCTCAATTTAAATCATCATTAAACACCACTCATCATTCATAAACACGTGCCAAAAACCCCAAAAAATTAAACAACAGCCCAATCACCAATCCATCCCACACAAAGCCAACATTTTCCACTCCCATCTCAGAAGCATCTCGAGCATTACCATAATTGCTCTAATTACAGCACGCTCACATCGTAATCGGCTTTATTAATAACTCTTAAGAGCGTTTATTTCCCGCATCAATTCAGCCTCCCATAATGGCCTGATAAAATATACGCCAGCCTCCAGCGCATTAGCCGTAATATGCAATTGACCGATCGTATCGATATAAAACGCTTCGGATCGATATGAGTCAGAGCGTGGAGCGATCGAGATGAGGCGCCCCACGCCGCCCGTGTGTACTTAATCGGTTTTACCTGTCACTTAACACAGAGTGTTTGCTCGACTTTGCAGTTTATCGCTGGCTTTATAAACACGACGCGGCGGGTCTCGTCAATTAAAACAAATAGATCAATTTCGTGATGTAATTCGAGAGGCTGTTCTTTATTCAGCTTGGGAGGATGATTTAGTGGCGTTTTTTCTGAGGCGATCGGTTGTTGATTCGATTATAGGTTTATGAAGTGAGGCATAAATTTTGTTAATAGTGTTAAGTGATGGTTTTACGTTCGATTGATATGGTAATGAAGTGATGTTGTTTTAATTTTTCATCGGTATTTCAGAATTTTGAATACTAATTTAAAATGATAAACAGTTAATTTATTGTAAATAATAAAAGTAAAAAATTGACAAATCTAGAAAAACGAAAAGCTCCAAAAAATTTATCTGCAATGTCGAAAAACCCAAATAACCTGATTAATCTGTCGCAAGATCAGCAGAAGGCGCGTCATGGTAGAATGGAACCGGCCTCTCCTCAGAGCGTTACAGAAGAGCCGGTAACAAAGAGTCTCGACGTCTGCGTCGTCGATCCACCCGTCGTCGTCGCGACGTCGCCCAGCCCCTCGCCGCCACTAGCCATCAAATCTAAAGCTACCCTCAACGGTGGCAGCCATGTGGCAGCTGTTCAGAAGCTCCAGCAGATGGTGCACCAGCCCCAGCAGGTCCAGGTCCAGCCGGTCCAGCTGGCCCAGACGGCCCAGCTCGCGCCGGATCTGAAGCATGCGACGCCGAAAATTGTGGCGACGGCTCCGGCCGTCAAGCCGAACAGCCATGTGAGGAAGATGAGCACGATGGTGGAGGAGGATAGTTCTGATGATCTGGACTGCGATTGTCCGAACAGGTATGGATTTTGGTGGTTTGTTTGATAAGTGCGAGAATCATGTATGATTTTATTATTTTTTTTTATAAAATTATTATTGTAATTATTGAAAATGTTATTAGAATAATGTTATTGAATTTGAGACGTAATAAATTTTCTTTGATACGTGTGATAATTGAAACTTCATAACTTTGATATTTAACTCAGCTAGTTAGATAAGTAATTATCAATTTAATCATCAATACTGGTAAACTGTCGAAGATAAAGTTTTGAAAAATCGCAATTTAAGTCAGGGATAATTAGTATTTCTATCGTATGAGTATACAATTCTGTTATGTCAGTTTCACAATTTAATTAATTTATCACTTAATTTATAATTTTAAATATTATAATTTTCATCGCAATGCTAATCTAATATTGAAGTAGTACTAGATGATAACGTTGGGTCAAGGTTATTATGTCAGTAACACAAAACTAGCTTGTTAGTAAATCTTTGAACGTCGTTTTTACAAGCATTAATATTAAAATATTCTACATATTACTTTTAAATATTGCGAAAAATTTGCAAAACTTCGTGAGTCATCTAACGTTTTTAAGCAATTTTTAGCCAAAATACTTTATGCTAAGAAAAATAATGTAGAGAAAATTATTATTTTTCATTACTGTTTCAATTTACTAATAAGGGATAATATTATCATTTGTATTAGTAAATAATATGTATGTACGTATCAAAAGTAGCTCTCCGTTTTAAAATTTTTAGTAAAAAAGAAAAATAGCTACTTTTCTCACACTCACATTATTTTTCGCTAAGCAAAAACCGAAAAAAATTCCAAAATCTACTACCCAAAATAGCAAATACCTTCCACAAAATATCCCTCCACATATTTACACTGTCTCTTCCTCCAAACAGACATCATACCCATCACAATATCATTAATCATCCCTTAAAATCTCAAACCCCCAAACCTCCACAATCTCTCACCCACCCTAACACTCCACCCTGCCAACAGCGCCCTGAGCGTCGCCAGCAGCCACCCGGACAACGACTCCGACTCCACCTACGAGGAACGCGGCCGGCTCCTCTCCGCCGACTCCACCGCCTCCTCCATCAGCAAAGCCTACCAACAACACCACCACCCCAACAGCCGAGGCAGCAGCCGCCGTGGCAGCCCCCAGGTAGCCAAACGCTCCGACGGCAGCCTCCACGACAGCGCCGACAGCTTCCACGAGAAGTCGCCTCTGGCGCGTCCCACGCGGCTCAGGCCCTTCGAACAACAGCCGCAGCAGCAGCATCAGAGCGCAGCGGCGGGGCAGCACTCGCGCCGAGTGAGCGGGGAGCATCCAGCGAGCGCTGGCGCGTCGAGGCACTGCAGCCGGCACCCCAGCATGCGCTCGCTCAAGTCCAGCTCGGCCAGCGACGAGCACCACTGCCCCGGCTACTACCCGGTAAATTGCGAGATAGATAGACGGCTGAGTTAATGGCTAGGCTAGTCGTGAGCAAGCGAGCCGCGGAGGAGGATTGACGCGGTATTGTTGGGAGATGAGTTGGTGGATTGCGGATGGTTAAGAGAGTGGAGTGAAGCTGTGTGTTGATGTTTGTGCTGATGTGATTTAGTGAAGGGAGTTTGGTTTTGATTTTGGGTTGGTAGGATTGGGGGCGATGAGTGTGGTGATTTTGGGAGTGGGTGGTGATAACGGGGGATTTGTTTGGTTTTTGGAGGTTTGGAGGTTTGGGGAGATGGAGATGTTTTTTAGAGGAAAGCGAACGCAGTGTTTTTATTGATGTTGCGGCTGAATTAATGATTTTCGATTTTTTATCTGAGATTATTGTTGCTGTGTTGGTTCGTAAAAGATGTGATAAGTGTTTCAAGAAATTTTTGTTTAAAAAACAGTATAAACTGTTTCTATTTCAATATTTCAACAAAATGGATCTTTTTTAATTTGTTTAAAATTATATATTTTCGTGATCTCAAAATAATATAAATGAAAACATATTTCTATTTATTGTTATATCGGTTTTTATTTAATTTTTTCTTTTTTGTTTAATAATTTTACTGATGTTTTTTCTATTTTTATTTAACCAAGTGAATACTTATTGTATTTATTCTGTATGATATAAATTGCATTTCTTAAAGTATTAATTGATTAAGGCTTCAATATCGTTAAATATTTTCATACTAATAAACTTTTAATTATCACGATTTTTAAATATTTTAGTCCTAAATTTGAATTTAGCGCCAAGTATTTTTTTCTCATGACGTCACAATGGTATTTTGATAGACAGCTGTAGTGACGCACGTGCACATATGATTTCAGTTTTCTGTATATATTTCAGAGCTTTCCAGCGATTTTATCATTGAAATTTTCTCGTTCAAAAAACTAGGACAATTCGAAGTTTTTGCGTTTGCTACGATTTAACCGAAAAGCTTGTGTGTATCTTATTTCGGCGTCTTAAATTACAAATTTCTCCGCATAACTATCAAATAATAATTTAATTCATCCCAATACACTGCACAAACGCAAACTTTCTTACACTAAAACTTCAACCTAAACCATAAATCGATGATTCAATATTTACCTTGACTCACACTCATCAAACTACACGCATACTTCAAACATTAGAAAAATTATCCACTAAGATAACACTACTTAATCCTCCACAATTAACAAGACAATATCTTAGCGTCGAACCAAGATACACAGCCAAAAGCCAAACAACCGCCGACCTAGCCTCACCAAAATCTCCTTAAAAAAAAACGTTCTCCACTTTGCCCGACAGCAGCACCAGCAGCAGTCGCACCAGCTGTACCCAGCGAACGCGTGCAACAGCTGGGGCTCTATCCTGTTCCCGGAGGGCAACGGCGTCGGTCCGGGCGGCATGATGGCCAACTCGCATCGGGGCTACCACCCGGCCGACTCTGTCTCGATACGCTCGCTGGCGTCTATTGGTATGGGCTCGTCCGATGGCAAGAAGCTGACGATTCGCAGGGTGCCTACGTCGCCGAGTGAACTTCTTAATATGGTCCATCCGCCAACGTGAGTATTTGTGATTTGTGAAGTGCCGGACAGGTGTGGGGGCATTTGTATGTGTTTGTGGAAGTTTTCGAAATGGTTTTGAGTGAGTTTTTTTAATGGGACATGACGGCAGTGGTGAAGGTAAAGTCGTGTTGGTTAATGAAGGATTTTAGTCGAAAAGAAGACAAAAAAACACGATGCGTAAATCCTGTTTCTCGCGATTTTCCTTTCGATTGTTCAGCGCTGTTTTCACGGCTTATTAGATACTTGCCAGGTGTGCAGCGCGATTGCGCAATACGTTTCCTCCTGCGGTATCGATGATTACAAACCTTGTCTAATCACTGCTCAAATTAAAAAAAAAGCTTTATCACTGATAAATTTTATAAGATTCCACCTCCACTTACTAAACTACTTACCTATTAAATACCATCAAATACATCTCCGTTTCTTAACTACGTTATATCTAGCTAGAAGCGCGCTAACAGGAAGAGCATCGAGTTTCATAACAGCCGCGAATTTCCGAACAAGCTTGACGCTACAATAGCTCTGCCGGCAGTTTACGTGACATCCCCATCTTAAAAAACACGACCAACGACTACCTTTCAATCTACCATCTGCCTCCGCATTCAATTACGGAAACAATGTCTCAGCCTAATGAGATTCCATAAAGCTCGCACTTAACGATCGCAAAATCTCCAGCACAATACCATCCTCAACAATCCATCAAATTTGCATCGCCCCAACCACCCGCTTAACAATCGCTCGATCTCATCAAAACAACTCCGGCATTCCCCGCTAATATCTCGTGCCGTTGACTCTCTCACGCGCGCCACGTGCTGCCGCATTGTACAGTCAGCCGCTCGCTCTTTTTTTTTCCCGCATCTCCGCTCTCGTGTGCTCCAGATATCTTACGTGATTCCACTTCGCCGAGCGGTCACTGTCCTCTCGGCGAATAAAAGCTTTCCCGCTCTTTTTTGCGCGAGCCGACGACTCGGCGATTATTAGCGGCAAGAAAGTCGCAGTGTGGAGGGATACTCGAGGTGAAGGAACTTTGGGTTTGTGGTTTTGATGTGACCTTGATGGTAGCGTGGGATTCGGTTTTGGATTTTGGGATGATTGATGGAGGTTTTGGTGGGTGTAAGTAGATCGAGCCGGGTACGGTTAGACGGGCGAGTTTTTATTTATCGAAACGTTTTTATGGTTCGTAAAGATTTGAGATAAATTTAGCCTGGTTTATATGTTGGCTGTAAAGGATCGCTCATAAAAATTGCGATAACGCTGGAACACGATGGATTTCTTTCTTCCGCCTCGGACGAATTATAACTGTTAACGAGTAAATATCGCCGCGCGGAGTATAAATATCCATCTGGCCGGCAACCAATGTTTTCATTCAAATCATATACATGTCCGCTAGCTCCGATCGATTTAGATTTCTATTTTCTCCAAAATGCGAAAACGGACAGGGAGCGTCAAGTTTTGTCGAAAAAAAATATCGACGTAATGCTAAAATCGTGCAAAACTTGAGCTTCTTCGTTTGAGAGAGCGTTTATTTTCTGAGTATCGAGTGTGCGCTTTCGAAACCTTTTGTCTTTTGGCGCCACAACCTCGTGTTCGCGTGAGATTCCTGAGTTAAACAGCTGTTTCTGCCGGCACAGACGACAGGGAACATTCATCTTGGGAATGGCAACACGCGCGATGAGACGTAATCATCGAGACGTTATGATATTGTCGAAAATCAGTTTTTTTTTTTTGCTGCAATTTCTTGTTAATGTATTGGATTTTTTTGAAATAATTCAAGTTATTCTTATTATTTTTTACATGAAATATTTTAAGTTAATTTATTTACTTATTTAATTTTAAAATTGAAATAGTCATAGAAAAAAAAATTTTTTCATATTTTTTAATTTTGAAATTATATTAACGTTTTTACTAAATTAATTTAAATATAGAGGATAGCTAATAACTATCTAGTTCGTATGAAAACAGTAGTAATTATTTATTTATTTATCAAAAGTCATAAAGCAAATGAGCTACATTTTGAAAAATATGTTTATAACATTTTTAGAAATCGAGCTACTCCTAAGCTCACACTTTCAAAATTAACAGTAATTTCTAGAGTACATCTCGTAAGCGGTGTTATTGTTTAGGCTCTGCTTCTTTTTCCTCATCGAGCTGCATTTCAGAGCAAAATCTTTTTTTATCTCGCGCTAAATGTAACTGTACACATTTGACGTTCTATTGGACAAGGAATTTCGAGTATCTTAGTGACGTACTTTTGAAAATTATTTTTCTCAATTGTTGGCGCTAGCAATTCGTATAATTTTATGGGCCTATTTTTCAGTTTGGGTGAGACTTTTCTGGTGCTTATTTACCGCCGTGCCAAGCTTATAAAGCTGGTCACTAGACCGTATAGCTGCATTCGGTCATTTAGTTTTGTGCTAGGAACTTGTGCTACCAAAGTTTTATTGTGTGCTGGTGATATTTATTCGAGTGCAGTATGTATATTCTATTTTAAATTCAGTGTCGAATTCACTATATTTCTACAAATTTTAAATTTAGCCTCACAAAGTTTTTATTTAGTTATTTAAAAACTATTTTGTGCAATAAATGTAGACGTTTTAATATTGTATTAAGAAGAATCGAATCCTATCCATAACTCAATGCCAAACAAATAGACCTGACTCATTGATACACCCAAAAGTCCATCACATCACCTTCATCCTTCTTCACTCAAACCTACAAAAGAAAAAAAAACATAAAGTGTAACGCAAACATAAGAATCTCTTCCGCATAATCCCGAATAAACCAACCATCAAACCCAAAGCCAACACAAGTCCAAAAGTCCAACCACTACAAGAATCACTCCTGAACAAGACAATGTCTCCGCGCGACACGCGAGCGGTCCAAAGTCCTTGGCACTTCCTCATTCGCGGATTCAGAGCCGCGCGCGGAGGCACACGCGATACGCGCGAGAGATAGAAGATCGGCGCGTGTCTTGCCGACACGCTCGGCGTGTAATTGCGCGACACGCGAAACGCAGCAGGATGAAGCCGTTTTGACGGCGTCTAATTCGCCCTGCCGACGGCGCGGCTCGTCTGAATGTCGAGCTGGCTTCCGGCATGATTTCGAGGACGTTTTTTTTTTTTATTTTTGGTGGAGAGGAGAGGTTTTGTATGAGATGGGATGATTTGGTTTTTATGAGGTGGGTTGATTGATGAGGGGGTTGAGATGGTTTATTTGTGAGGTTTGTAGGATGTGATTTGGAGTTGATGAGGTGTTACGGTTTTTTGTTTGCGAATATGACGTGTTTTAAGATGGTTTCGAAAAATTTAACTGATTCATCGTATGAGATTGTTGGTGATGCAGCGACTTTGAAGAAAGTCGTCAAATATCAATATAATATTGATTCCGCTTTATTGCACGTTATTAAATGATTATCTTATCTTTCAATAAGTCAATTTTGTAGTTTTATTGTTTCTGTGGATCGCTCATATTTACTAACAATGTGTAAAGAGACATTACATCATTGTCATAATTTTATTTAACCGTTGGTATTTTAAATTTTAATTTTAGTAACATGATAATCTCTGAAATTTTTAAAATTTTCGTATAACTTTTTATTAAAATCATTAAATTCCTAAACAAATTTAAAAAAATAATTATCGAATCAAATAAAAATACATAAAAAAACTCCATGTTGATATTAGAACATAAAAATCAATCAAGATAATTTTCTAAAATAAAACTACTTTGCTCTAATAAAAGAAAAATAAATTTTAGTCCAATAGAGGATGACATGTCGACCTGCACGAGTTTCGACGATGGCGATGCTGAGGATCCAGGCGAATACCGCCAGCCCAGAAGGCCACACTGGGAAAACAAAGTACAATTTGTCCTGGCCTGCATCGGCTATTCGGTCGGTCTTGGCAATGTTTGGAGGTTTCCTTATCTGTGTTATAAAAGTGGAGGAGGTGAGTTTATGCATTTTTTATTTACTAGGCTGTGTGCGTTGTTGAGTTATTGAGAAAATTCGTCTTTATGATTTTTTACGATTCATAAACTTTTAGTTACCGAAGCATGAAGTTGGTTTATTTATTTATAATTAATTAGTTTTATTACGATTAGAAAACTAAAACGAAATTGAACAAATTATTTAACATACGACCCATACAGAAAACTATTGTACTAAATTTTTATAATAGCAAGTAAATATATTCAGACCCATATATAACAATTCAAAGTCATGGGTAATGTATGCAGTTGCAATGCTAAATTATAAAAAGAAGATAATGGTTTACGTCAAAGCCAAACTATTTTGTTCAATAGCTTCCGCTACAACGCTACGCTTACGTCAAGCGCGACGAATTTGCGAGCTTGCATTTCAATATTGTCATAAGTTTAGAATTTCAAAAAGATAAATGAAGGTAAACCGTGAACTTTGTCAAATGTAAATTTTTGTTAGTACAATTACTTTTAAATTTAAATAATAGTTGAACAAGTAATTTGTGATCCAAAAAATATTAGTTCTCTAATTCGTTATTTTCGTATAAAATAACAGAACTATTATTAGTTCAAATCTATAATGAAACTCACCTAATTCTTTTAATACCTCTCCTTCCAAAAATAACAAACACATTTAGAAGTATGTACTTCCGTCTTCATTGATAAAATAGAAAACCATAACAGTCTTAAATAAAGTTAGCAATCACAGCGCTAAATCTTTTAGCATGCTCATATTCTTTGAAAGTTATTGCAATATCTCAGATATTATTCTTTGTTCAAAATATATCAAAGCTCTATTGCAACAATACAAAAACATCATTAAAACGTAAAAAATAACACATTAATAATGATCTTTCCCACAAAATCAAATTACCCCCAGACTCTTCGAATACTTTAAAATTAAAATGATCGCCGCTGCACGCGTGCATTAAAATGAAATTTGAGGATGCGAGCTAGCCAAGGACGTCCCGCCGCGGACGAGACGCTTTAATGCCCGCAGGATCGTTTAATTCCGCCCCCGGTCGGGGTCAGGTGATGACTGCCAGCCTAATAGCTTTTACATTCGCTCGGATCTGTGTAGCTCAAAATTCTAGTGCAAGCTGCATCGGCCTATTCACGATGAGCCATTCTTTTGAGAGGAAAATTGTAGGGATATTCAAATAAAATAGGTTGAATTGTAAGGCTGTTATTGCGCTTGATGAATCTAAAGTATTTTGATGATTTGCCAGTGGAAAAGCTTTGTAAGTGAAGTTTTAAAGCTTGGTCAAATATCTATAAATAGTAGAAATTATTTTTTAAATTTTACATTACTTTTTCTAATTTTAAAAACTATTTCTGTTAAACCGTGTTAATAAACCACGTGCCGGTTTGCCTAATCTAAAAATTTTCGAATAGAGAAAAAAGCTAAAGATACTTTATTAGCTACGCTGCTCGTCCTATACTTTCATAAAGAGATTTTATGGTTTATTATATTCTTTTTAGAATATAATAAATACGTTATGTTTTGAGAAAATTATTTAAATTTTTAAGGTATAAAGACCAATATTTCACATTTAATATAATATCAAATTAATTTAAATTTTAACATTTTTTTCCACGAAATTTTAAATATCATCAGGAAATTAAATTTGTAAAAAGTTATGATTTTACTATATTTAAACTTACATTATAAGTAAGACTAAATGATGCCAAACTCCTATTAACATTAATAAATGTTTATATAAACTTTTATAAAATTTTATCTAAAAGATAGTAAAAGAAATTAAAGTTACAAAAAAAATAATTTTAATTAAAAAAATATTTTATCATACGAAAAATTCTTCGAAAAAGCAATAAAACCACTCAGAAATCTCAATCGCACCTAATCAACTCGCGAGAGACAATCAGGGTTTGTTTAGATTGGCCGCGTATTACCCAGCTCGGAGAACAATTGGTCTCGCCCAGACGATCCGAGCTGCCGCAGCGCGCGCGGCCAGATTTCATTACTCGTCTGGACAGGAGGAATAATTGATAAATTCAAATTTCCGGCGCGAAGATTATACAACGATACAGTTCCCTCGGAGAGCACGCAGTAATTCGATCAGACAAGTTAGCCGTGCGTCCGCGCGCGCGCGATTATGCAACCTTTAATGGTTTGGATCTTGCGCTGAGTCGGCTTTGGGATGCCGCGCTATGGCTGCGGCTTTGGCTATTGCTTCCGTAAGGGGGGTTCTTAGTTTTGTGCAGTGATTTAATATTTTTGTTTTTTATTTTTCGGTTTTTTTAAGTTGTATTTATTTAGGTTTTTTTTTTGTTACGCAGGATGTAAATTTTAGATTAAAATAAAAATTGTTCAGGGTACGATTAAAATATGACGTCATCATAGGAAAATTCAAAGTTTTATCTTGAAATGGTATTATTATCGTAAAAAACATTGACATTGTAGATAATGATAGTTATTGAATACTTAATAATGTAAATGCATCTTTTTCCTGTTATTATTTCAAGCTGACATATTCTTTCAGAATTTACCGCAAAAACTCTATCAAATTACTAAATCAAATCAGGAAGCATCTGAACTCAATTGAATAAACAACCACATTTTAAATATGTGATCTTTGATGCGGTATATAGAAAATAAAAATACGTATATTAAAATGAAAATTATTAAATTTTTACTCTAGAGTTTTTCAATTAAACTTAATTTAAATAATTCTTTTACAATGACTTAACAATTTTCATAATCATTTTTTCCCAATTTTTAAACATTAGCAGAAGCTTTAATAATCATCAAAAAAATTGAAATAAAAAATCTAACATCCTTAACCAAAACTTTTGCATAACGCTCGCTTACGTAAAACCAAAAAATCCCCATCCCAACCGTACAATTCGCACCTCCACAACCTCAATTACCACCACCGCTCATCCAACAAAAAAGAAACCAAAACCAACGCAAATCACGAGCTCCACTCTCCCAGCCTACACTCTTAATTAATCCCCCTTCCTATTACGTCAAAGCGCGCAACCCGATCGGCGGAAAGCCGAGCGAGTAATCGGCGATTTTTCATCCTCGAGCCGGAATCCAGATTAGCGCGCTCGGCAGCCGCAGCGCTTATCCGGGAAGGCCGCTGAGCCCCAGGGTCATGTATCAAGTTCCCAAGTGCCGGCGCACGGCGGGGGTAACCCGAGGCAGAATTTCGAGCGCGCGCAAAAGCCGAATGTAATTTAATGTGTAGGAGAGCTTCGCGCGCCCTTGCGAAGCTCGAGGCAATTAGCCGGGCGGTCCTTCTGCTGTTATCAGCGCGATCGGCCTTCTGGAGTGTAGGTGAGGGTGGGAGGTGGCATTGCGGCTTCGCGAGATGATTTATAGTGGCGAGGATGGCAGAGCTGCGTGATTATTTTTTTTTATGATTTTGTTGGTTTGGGAATTCTGTTGCGTTGATTTTTTTGTAGAACTTTTTTGTTGGGTTTGGAAGTTTAAATGCTTGGGGAATGTAGGGTTTGCGTGGATTGGATAACTTGTGATTCCCGCAAATTACTTTTACAATATCGACAGAATATCGAGTCAATATTCCACAGCACTGATTTCCTCATCCTCACCTTATATCAATATTTATCCAGTTCTCTTACGCGTGCACCTACTCCTATTTCACATACAAGCATCATTTTCAGACTAGTAACAAGATCGATAATTTCCCTCCCATTTTCCACCTCGTCTCCAAAACTTTCCATCATCATACCGCGGCACAAACCGACAGAAAACTCTAGATCGCAATAAATTAGTTATGGCGTTGCAGCCGGCTCTTACAATACAATGACGACGACGGCGCGTCGTCAGTGATGACAGAAAAGGCAAACAGACCTTCCTTATCGCGGTTACTTCAACAGCGAGATGAGCGTGACGTCTCCAAATATTTGAATTACGATGGGGCACGCTGCTGGCGCCTCGCTCCGCTAATCAGCCTCTCTTTTGTGTGCACAAGCGCAGCGTTGAATAAAAGAATTTTTTTCCAGTCTTTGTTTCTCAATGATGACAACAATGCGTTTTGAATATAAGCAGACTTATTTTTTTGTCTTTGTTTCGATGTTTTGCAGGAGTGTTTCTGATACCGTACTTTTTAATACTCATCGTGTGCGGCGTGCCGCTGCTGTACATGGAGCTCAGCATCGGACAGTTCACGCGACGTGGACCGATCGGTGCGCTCGGCCAGATCTGTCCTTTGTTCAAAGGTGAGATGGAGAATTTTAAAATATTACATGACTTTCAGGTATTGAGCGTTGTGATTTTATCAATGACGGAAAAAACACTAGAGTTATTAATCATATAATTCTAATACATAACTTTAGCAAAGGTAAATAAAAAAAAAATCTACCTAACCCAACAGAACCAGACTTAACGATGCTCAATACCAGGCCGGCAAAATTCCCCGCTAAAACCCGTAATTGAAAGAGCTGACCTTTCGCCGCTCTCATTAAAACATCCCGCGCTATGTGTCCGCGTCCGTCCATAGCCATTACCGGCATGAAAGCACTATCTGCGCATCAACCATATATCTCTTCTCTAATTTTCCGATTCTCCACCTGCAGGAGCTGGCCTCTCGTCGGTCGTCATCTCATTTCTGATGTCCACCTACCACAACGTCATAATCGCCTACGCGATTTACTACTTCTTCACGGGCTGCAAGCCGATCCAGCCCTGGTCCCGATGCCGCAACAAGTGGAATTCACCCGACTGCTGGTCGGCCGATGTTATGACCAACAAGACCAGGCCCAGGAATCCCAAGATACCAGCCGCCGAGTTTTTCGAGTAATGATTGATAACCGAAATTTATTACCTATCGGTTTTTAGTTAAGGACAAACTTAATTAAAGACTTGATTGAACAAAAGGATATTTATGGTTATAATTCGCTGGATTTTAGTAACAAAGTACTGCAGATAAGCTCGGGGATAGAGGAGCCAGGGATGCTGAGGTGGGAGCTGGCCGCCTGCCTGATTAGCGCCTGGGTGATCGTCTATTTCTCCATCTGGAAGTCGATAAAGTCGTCGGCGCGCGTCAGGTACCTCACGGCCACACTCCCATTCCTATTAATATTCATCTTTCTCATCCGGTCCCTCACCCTCGAAGGTGCTGACAAGGGCCTGCAGTTCTTCTTCCGGCCGGACTGGCAGCTACTCAAGGACGCTAAGGTGAATATTGCGAGATTGACGTTAGCTGCTTTTGATGTTTGATGAGCTATGATTTTAGAGTAGAATGTGGTTCTTGATAGAGTTAATAAAGTGTCTGAGTTGAGAAGTTTATGAAATGTTTAATGATCACGGAAATAACCAAATATAGTAATCAACTATAATTTTTAGAACCAGTTTGTTTTTAACATAGCTTGACCATGGTATCAGTTTGCAAATAGAATAAATTTTTACAAATCATAAAGTAAAGCTTGAAAAATATCCAAACACGGATCCTTTCCGCTAACCATATTTTCTACGCAATCTGCATACATAGTATCGAGCTCATCACACGCGGAAAGGCAGCATGATGTCGCTCATTTGCGACGCGCCATTATCTCGTTAAACTCCGCACGATATTCCTGATCTCAAACTGTGTGCCTGAATGGAGGTCGTGCTGCGTGAATATACGCTGTCATTTCGCGACGTGTACATACATACAGCCAGATCCGCGCGCGGGCCTGAAACTACAAATTGCGCGTAATTATTCGTTTTCCGATTTAATCGATCTAATGAGCAGAAAGCATGCAATTTAACTCTGTGTGTATTCTCTTTTTTTTCATTCCATCGGGTCTTTTTTAATTAGCGCTGGCGCTGATTAGCGGTATATAGGAAGCCGGCGATTGCGTCGGATAAAGCGGAACAAAACAGCGCGTGTAGTTTGTAGGAAGCGGCTGTTCGAGAAATCAAAACTAGCAGAAATTAAGCGTACAGAAACAGAGTGTGTAATCCGCTCTTCTGTCAATTGCATCCGCATCGCGTTACATAAGCGCGATTATGTCGATCGCATTATCTGGATTAAATTTCAAATCCTCCGCATTGGATTCTTGCTTTAATCATCTTCAAAGTATAATCCCTGCACCTTGCTTACTTTTTCAACCATAGAAACAACTGACAAATCTTTATTGTTCTAGGTATGGGTGAACGCCGCAGCGCAGATCTTCAATTCCGTGGGCATAGCCTTCGGATCTATGATCTGTTTCGCCAGCTACAACAAGTTTCACAATAATATACTTATAGACACGGTTGCAGTCTCGCTGATAAATGCCTGTAGCTGTCTACTCGTTGGTATATTTGCTTTTGCCACGATTGGGAATATAGCAGTGGAGCAGAATATGACCGTGCCCGAAGTGCTGAGCGATGGTATGTGAACTGTTTTTGTGTGAGCTTGAGTAGAGGTTCGCGATTTGTACGCCCGATCGTTTTTTTCTTTTTTTGTTTTAGTTGTAGAGATGGTTTTTATTGGGTTTATACCGTTTGCGTGATTGTAGGGTTTATGATGATTGAGGGGAAAAAGCGTGATGATTGAATAAAGAACTTTTGGGATTAAGTTGTGGGTAAAGGTATAGTTTGATTCCTGAAAGGGTTGGGATAAATACGTGGATTTTCGTACAGTTAAGCGAGAAGACTGAATCGTACTGCATTTTATACTTTAGAATTTTCTGAACTAAACTTGGTACTGACAAAAAATACCCAGCGATTGCTTTGTAATTAAAATAGTGCTTTGCAGTATTTTTATTTTTATTTATTTTATAAATCATTCTGCAATAATACTAAAAGATCTCAATCCTTAAAAGATAATTATATAAAATAATTCTTTATTCAATCAGTTTATCAATCTACTTATTCAATGTTTTTATCAACTAGAAAAAGTAACAATAGTCAATCCGATCCGGAAAAAAAAGTAAGTCAAACAATAAAGTCGCGAACGCGAATAAAAAACGATCGTGTTTTGGCGACAGCGATGCTCATCGAGTTTTATCGATGTTATCCACAGATCTGCTTCTCCCGATGCTTTATAGATAACGTATAACTTCCGTTTAAGGACCCGGTCTGGTCTTCGTGGTTTACCCACAGGCTTTGGCGAAAATGCCATGGCCACAGTTATGGGCAATGCTCTTCTTCTTTATGCTGGTCTGCTTGTCCCTAAACAGCCAGGTTGGTAGCACCTTCATTTTTTTCGCTTTTAATTTTAGAATCTTAGCATTGAGAAACTGTGCTTTTCTAATTGCGACTTGTGCTTTTCAGTTTGCGATCGTCGAAGTCGTAGTGACGTCTATACAGGATGGATTTCCCAAGTGGGTGAAGAAACACTTGCTTTGCCACGAAATGTTAGTTCTTCTAGTGTGTATAGTTTCATTTCTCTTCGGTCTGCCGAACATAACACAGGTAATTCTAGTTATAACGAGAAACGAGTTAATTATACGATTTGAAAGTTATCAAGGACTCGCTTGAAATACATAATATGTAAATCAAAATTACTCGAGCCGAGATCGCTAATGCTGTATTTTATTGCTTTATTATTATAAGATCGAAAAAGCGTAATTGAGAAAAAATGTACTGACACAAAAAGATTTCTAATCATGGACATAACTACATTCTGTACATTGCAAACAATGGCTTCTTTTGATCAGTTTTAAATAGACGATCCAATTACTAAAATAAAATTACAGCTAAAATAAACATTCCAATTTAAGATCATTAAACAAACTCATCCAACGTAAGAAAGTACTTTACCATTAAAAGCCTCGATAACTTTCAATCCCCCAACCCCAACATAAAAATCAACTCATCTTTTCTTTTCTAGGGTGGCATCTACTTCTTCCAACTGATAGACCACTACGCGGCCTCGATATCCATAATGTTCCTGGCGTTCTTCGAAGTCATCGCCATCTCGTGGTTCTACGGCGTGCGTCGATTGTGCAGCAACGTGAAAGAGATGACTGGCCGCGTGCCGTCGATATATTTTCGCTTCTGCTGGCTAATCGCCGCTCCTCTCTTGATAATGGTGCGTTACTAGCTGATTTTACCGTCGAGAGTGTCGCTAGTCGTTTGGCTTTTCTAGATTGCGCGAGAAATATCATTGTTTAGAATGTGAAAAGCGTGGGATGGTATTTGGCAGGTGTTAGGGAATTTATGCCAAATGACATTCCGGGTTGTAGTGAGTGGTATTGCTATAGTTTGTTCGGTTATTGTTATTATAATTGAAACGTAGAGCTCGCGGTAAGATCTTTCGGTAGAAAATTAAAAATGAAAGAAATTAATTTTTTGTTCGTATGTTTGACTTTCTGTATATTGATACTTTTATATCTTTTGTATTCTAAACATTGATAATTCAGTTTACTTCTTATCATTTCACTATCCTACTAAATGATCCATTTAACAGCAATCGTTTTTTTATTATCACAAAAACAAATTATTTGAATTGCAATCAGATCAAAATTTTATTAGTCTCAAATATTTTGGCTTTGTTTATTAGATAACTAATAATTTTGATAAGATCAATATCACACTTTTGAGCAATATTATCAGTCTATTATATTATAATCTTCGCACGATTCAACAACATTGCATAATTATTGCAAACGCAAAAACCGGTAGGACAACCGCCTCACAACAAAGCCGCTTTTCTCATTATTTCATTGTTTTGGGCACAGTCCCGATCTTTCTTCCTCTGGCATACAATATTGTGGCAACATTACTCAATCCCTCACATCCCTCCTCGCTCCCTAAACATCTTGCACGACGTCTACGAAAATGCAGCTCGCTACACGCTAAATCATTATCTTTCCCAGAAATTTCGAGAGCACAAAGGTTATAACAAGAGAAAGAGCTCGCTCCGTAGCCGCCCTATAATTAGTTCCTGATTTACGATAAAAGCGCGAGCTCGTGCATCGGGCCGGGCTTATTACACAATGAACGCGGCGGCGGGCCGCTAATTAAGCGTGTCGCGCATGCGACGTGTTAAACGCACACGTGCATGACGTAACGTCATCCAGGACACGCAATTACCGATCTCTCGCGCTCGGTCAGCTCTCCTCCAATCTCGCACAATGTGTAAGCGGATTTTAGAATAGTGCGGGTCGTATGACGCGCTCGATGACCACATAAGAGGGAATAATAATGCGTTATTAATGATTAAGAGCGTGACCTATTGACAAACGCGCGCGATTCAGCGGCTGCTTTTACAAAATGTTTTCGTTGGGAAATTGCTGATTGATTGGGTCGTTGAATCGAGGTTTTTTGTGTGTGAAAATTTATAGGTTCAAGTTGAAGAAAAATATGTTTGTTTAATCTAAACCAAAATAATCTGGGAAAATATAGAAAATTTAGTCATCAGCATAACATGCATTCATCTTCATAACTAACAAACCAAACAACAACCTCCTCATCGGCTTGTTTGGCTTATCCATTATCCCCTTGTTTATTCGAATCTCGCGAAGAAAGGACACAAAAGAGCTTGGTAATTGTCGGTGCGATTGTGATGTTTTATTGGCAGGCGGTGTGGGTGTTCAGCCTGATCGATTACGAGCCGCCACACTACACGAGATCTGACGGCAAGTACAAGTACCCATGGTGGGCGGAGGCCATCGGCTGGGGCATCGCCTCGCTTTCACTCGTCTGCATTCCTGCCTGCGCTATCTACGTCTTCGTAAGGGCGGAAGGAAATACTTTTAGTGAGGTAAATAGTTTGCCGTGGTGTGCATTGGTATTGTAAAATACTAATTAATTTTAATATGAAAAATAAGAAGTATATATTTTATCATGAATTTTTAATAATTACTTTACTATTGTTTACTATTATAAATGAAAAGTGTTCATTTGAAATGACAAGTTACGTTGTGTAAATTTGAATTCCTGTAATCTTTATTTACTGCCTATTTTTATCCATACAAGGTTCAATTAGTTGTTGTCTTACCAATCTCGGAAGCGATCTACTGGCAGTATATAATTCCGAGGTTGGTCAGACAATGCATATTATAGAAAGCAGGTCTCGAAATCTCTAATGAAGGTTCTTTTCTATCTATTACTTAAAATTTAAGTAATATTACGTAAACTAAAATCAATAAATTATATCAGATACTAAAGTATAAATATAAAAAAGTAATTTATACTTCTTATCTTTCTAACATTCAATTCACTTCAACACCTAGTACTTACTCTGAAACAAGATACAGTAGCTCGAAAATCCATTTCGCGCTGACCTAACCAAAAAGTCCATTAACAAAATCTCTCCCCGCGAAAAAAACTACACCCATCGCATTACCAAACGCCAGTCAATTATGAAACGGTATATTGTATAACTACCGATGAATCCAGCAGCTCACATTCTTAATTCTTTTCTCCTCTTATCTCAGAAACTACGAAACTCCATAAAACCGGACTTCGAGGCGTGCGAGGTCTGCGGACAGGAGTACTGCACGGAGCCGTCCCACAGCAACGAGGACGACGTGCTCAAGGAGCCGCTTCACGAAATGAACAACGTCATTCAGGTGATTTTTCATGTTTTGCGATTTCGAGGTGTATGGTTTTAATTTGATTGATTGGATGATGATTAGTGCTGATAATTAAAATTATTAAGATGGTAATCGATATGGAAGAAAATTTGAATAGTTACTATTATTTTATGCGACTATCGTGAATTTATTAATTTGAGGACCATTACGTTCTTCATTCGGTTAATTATTCATGATTCTCGAATATTATTTTGCAAAATTACAAATGCACGCGGAGGATAAATTTGAAGTTTCGACAAATGCCTGAAACCACTCAAGAATTTAACTACACAATCACTCATCCAAAACTTTTCAACAAGTTTTATTTCAAAAAAATTACATAATTTCCATCATCGCGCATCTCCATACCTCTCGCGTAATCAATAACTCCACTTGCATAAGACATAATGAAAATTGACAAGCCGTTTATCCTGCAGGTGATGCCGAGTTACCAGCCGCCCAAAGCACAGCCCTGAGGGCCCAGACGACAGCGACTAGCCGCTAATCGGACAAAAGACATTTTCTCTCTCTTTTTCTCTCTACGACGAGTGTCCACCTTAAAAAAAAAAAGACCTCGCGAAAAAAGCGCGGGAAAATTGTTCCTCAAAAAGCGCTGCGGGGCGAAGCGAAGAGCGAGAAAAGAACAGGACGATGTAGATATCTTCACCAGGAGATCGGTAGGACGATGGACGAGCTGATACTTTGCGAAGTTGAAGACAACTTTCTCCTTTATTCCTTAGACATTCCGTTTGTCAGCTTTAAACGTCGAGCGATAACCAGGCAACTTTTTAGGTTGAAAAAAATGAGATATTATTAAGCGAGTAATTTAGGTCTGCTCGCCGAAGGACGCGACGCGAGGACGCGAGCGAGGAGAACGAAAATACTTAGTGTAATTTCATGTGAAGAAAAATACAGTTTTTCTAAATCAATCTTTTGGTGATTTATTTAAAGGTTATACCCGCTTTATCCTGAATCAAAAATTCATATTTAATAACTTTTTTCATGCGATGTTACGAAATATTCCTTTAATTACGATTAAAGCATGTATGAAACAAATCCATTTTTAATTCATAAAAAAAGTTCAAGAATTAATTTTTTTTATTGTATTTCCTTTTACTAATACTCATTTGAATCTAACGTTTTAAAAAACTTTTCCAATCTGTATATTATTAACTAAATATCTGATAATTACTCGATATCAGTATAGATCCTTCAAAATAAAATTCATCCAATCAAATTACCCAACCTCTTAAAAAAAACTCCCTCTCCCAAGAAAAATCAACGAGGAATTTACGAGTGTCAAAAGTTCATCATCGACATCATCGCTATAGGTGCGAATGCACACATATCTCCGTAAATGGAAAGTCGTCGCGGCTCCCGTTAAAGCGTCTCTTCTCGCGGGAGTATTTGCATAATTCATAGCCGCTTAAGGAGGACGTCGATCGGGTCGCGATATAAATCAGCCAGGCCACAGGTTGGGATGCAACTTGGTTTTATTTTCATATGTATACAATAAGCACGCCGGTAAGCGTGTGTGTCATAGAGTATATATCTGTATAAAGGAAAGTAAGCTGCCGCTGCCTTCGTTACGCCTGTCCCCCCTTCTTATTTCTCTCTCTCTCTCTTACCCTTTTTCTTTGTCGCAACGATATCGACGATCTTTCGTTTGCTTAGGGTACGTATCTTTTTATTTCATTTTTTTTTGAGAGACAATGCACAGTGATACATATATGTAGGTAGATATACGATGCAAAATAATATTATATAATATACATAATATACTCGGTAAAAGTACACGTTAATATTGTTTAATTAAGAGGAGGAGGATAAAAGTATGTACAAAGTTGTTTAAGGGCAAATAGAGAAGCAGAGTCGTTAATGCGAGTTTTTTTACGTAAATCTGCACTATCGACGCCTGCGAGCGTGCAGATGATTCAACTGCGTTAATGATTGTCGTCTTTTTCATTCGTCTCCGTGGCTAATAATAAAAATAGTGTTACTCAGATGTTTGATTTTCTAACGCGGAGTCGCTAAGAGGTCATATAAAATTTTTTCTCGTTTTCCTTTTCCGTTAACATTTTTCTCTCTTTTTTTTGCAAAGTGCTGACATAGTGAAGTAATTCTACAATTGCTTTTAAGATTTCCTTGAGCATATTTACTTTCCGAATAACTTTTCAACTCTATCTTCTATTCCGAAATCACTTATAAAATACTTAAAATTTCCCAGTGCAATAACTACAACAACAGTCGGAAAACGTGAGCTAAAATTTCATGAAAATCGACCATGCGAAGTGCCACAAAAATCAACCTCATCAAAACAAAAAATCTTATTCATAACAACACGCTCGATCTTCACATGGTCCATTTTACGAGCCTCCAAACAGTCCTCACTTCTCATCAATCCCGCGATTTCGCACTTGTCACTCGTATCAATTCACAAACAGACTCAGGGCAGGAAGCACGTGACTGTGAGATCGGGCTTAGCGAGTACGCCGGTAACACGTCCATAACAAAAAACTCCCCCTGGGCAACTCTTGAGAATCCGTTCCCAAGCAGTCGGACGAGCGCACGCGCGAACACTGCAGTCACCCCTTAATTCTTCTCTTCGGGTTCAGGATGCGCGGCGTTCCATTCCAGCGCCCTTTGGATGGCTTCGGGGATCGGCGGCGGTGTTGGCAGGTGAGCGCCGACGGGCTGGAATCCGTTCTCGTCGGCGACGTAGGTGAGGGCGATGTCGACGCCGTCGTCGCCTTTGTAGCTGTAGCCGCCCTCGGCGTGCATCGCCTCGTTTTCGCTGCCCGCGTTGTTGATGTGGCCCTCCTCGTTGGCTTTGATGCCGTTGCCGGACTCGTAGGCCCACTTGTAGGAGCCGTCGGGGTTGGGACCCTCTTGGGTCTGGCTGACGATGGGGATGACTTGCTCGCCGGCTGGCGCAGCTGAGGCGCACGCCACCAGGAGGATCACGGATATCTGTGGAGGTTGAAATTTTGGGTGGGTGGGTTAGTTGATTTTTTTTTTGGGGGCTGAGGTGGGGATTGAGGTTGTGGTTTGAGGCTTGTTTGTGTTTTGAAGTTTGCGCGGAGAATGACTAATAGTTGTTTTAATGAATGATGTGTTAATATGTTGAATGATAAATATTATTGGGTAAGATAGTAATGTAAATAATTGATTTGAAAGTTTAAAGATTTCAAATGATAATGAGTTTTTGAAATAACTTTTAATTTATAGGAATTAATTTCTTTTAATACTTATTCTTTGTTATTGAAATTATAGATTTGTAAATATAAATGAATAATTATTGCAAGTATAATTATCATTACTAATTATTAATATTACTATTTATTATTAATAAATAAATAAATTAAATAAAAGTATTCATTTTAATGCATAGAAGAATAAATTAATAGTAAACAAATTTTTGTTATTATTTTCCACAAAGATTAACTAATATACTTAATCCTCTATCATAGAAAAAGTCACAAAAAAATGAGAAAAATATTTTAGAAAAAGCGTAACTAATTCATTGTAGTAGCAAAAGTTTAAAAAATAACTAAAAAATTAAAACTAAGTTTGGAGATTGAAAATCTTAAGTTTATAAATTTCCAGCTTTTAAACACTTTTTAAAATTTTTCTTAAACCGTAAAATATGTTTTGTTATGGATAATAAAATACGTTTTAAAATACGTTTTCAGTTACTTTATCCCGTTAAATAAATGCAATAATAATATGATATTATAATTAAAAAAAAAACAAGTATTCCATTCCAGTACTTTGAAAACGAAAAGAAAAGCTTTCAAAAAATTAAAACCCTTTAATCTCTAAAAAATCTTCCAGCAAAGTCAAATCCAAAACTATCTTCACCCTCGTCAAAACTCACTCTACAGCTCCCAAAAATCAATCTCAATCCCAGTTTCTAAAAAAACCAATCACAAAAACACTCGCGAAAAACCATCACAAAAAAACCATCGGTCCACAAACTACCGCCCAACACTCGAAAAAGCCCTACAAGCAGCAAACAGCTCTCGCTTACCAGTGCTACGTTCATCCTGCCGCTCGACGATAATAAAGGGACTGCCGGTTTTTAAGCTCTCTAAATGCACGCAAAGGCAGTGTTACGTATGCTCTCTCACAATCGAAGCCCGGCAGCCGCTCGCGGCCTTATATATACCCGCCAGACGATCGTCTAACGATGCGCGGCCGTTTTCCCCCCCAGATGTGTGTGTGCCGCCTGCATCTCCCTCTTTTACCTAGCGGGGGAGAGAAGATTTCAGGAGGAGCCGCGCAAGCAGGCCTCTAAGCGCATACGCTGCCAAACGCGCCGCGAGCGCTGACAAAGGAGATGGCTTTGGAAGGATCTGAGGGGGGGAGTAGTTGTTGGGAGAATTGCTTAATTTTTAAGGCGATGATTCGAGCTCGGTGCGTTTGGCTTCGGGTTTTCTGTTTGAAGTGATGGTGTGAAGGTAGAATCTTAATTGACTGTTTTTTTTTTTAAAGTTTTTCGAAATTGAAATTCTTTTAACTTTTTATTTCGAAGCAATGATAGAATTAGTAAAAAGAATATTGACACAATATTGTTGAATTATTGTTTTAACATTCCGGCAATCTTCATCAAAACATCTTTTTTACATCAACACCCTTTCCAATTTCCAAATAAAGCTCTCCAAAACCATCCAACCCAGCAGCTCTCCAACAAACCAGCCCGCATAATCGATCCCATCCACACGCTCATCGATTTCTCAATCCTCTCCGCAGAACCATCCGAACACACTCTCAAACTAAAATAAAAAAAAAAAAGAGGAGCAGAAAGCTCGTCGAGGGTATATACACGGCGCAGCACTCCCGTGGCATTCGCGCTCGATAACAGGCGCGTCTTTCTCTCTCTCTCTCTCTCTTCGGGTGAATTATGACGATCGCCAAGCTAGCTGGATCGCGCCGCGAGTGCAAAGGTAACGTAGCTAAGCGCACCTACTACACATACCTCCGTGGCAGGCGTCGCCTAGGAATCCTTTTATGCACACACGTGTGTCGCCGTGTATGTACCCCTTAAGCTAAAATCGTGAGCGCGCGAGCCTGCTGAAGTAAGAGGGATATATCGAGGAGAAGATATGTATACGTTTTACTCGCTTGTCGCGCGCAGGACTAGATTTCTGCGGGAGAGGCGCAGTCAGCGCTAGTCTGCTGATAATGATTTATGGCTCGTGGTTTGTGTGCGATGGGTGGAGAGAAAGGGCGAATTTTTGTGCGTGAGGTTGGAGTAGTAGGAGGACGGGTTTGGCGAGACGGATTTGATGATTCGCTGGATTTTTTGGTCGATTGTGAGTGATAAAGGTAGGATGGTAATGAAACTGATGGAAGGTGTAGGCTTTTAGTTATTTCAGTAATGATGAGGTATAAAATTACGCGGAGCAGTTGCGCCGCGTTGGTAAGGTAAAAAGCAGCTTCTTAATGTTATAAATTTAATCGGACGCTTGATAGAATTCAAGTATAAAATTTCAAAATCTCGAATTTCTCGGGGTCGTAAATAGTTGACGAGAGTTGAACAAGATTTTTGCCAAGCTTTTAAGTCGTAAATGTATGTAGATAAAACTGTAAGAGCGATTCATTGAAGTTATAACTGCGATGCCGTGGCATAATAAGCTTTCATATTTTAGAAGTATTGCGCCACAAACGCGCCGACTGTCATTACCGTTCAGCAGATAATGAAACTTCAATTTCTCTTACATTTTTGTACGAATCGAAAAAAAAAATGTATTTAATTTTTCATATTATGCATACAGTTAATGCAGTATTTGTCTTTTACACACTGTTTACATTATGCTATGAAAGAAGTACATAAGGTCGCGCTCGACGCATTTGAGTATTTAAATTTTAATTTTAAATGGATTGTATAGTAAAAATACAATCACATAACTACCAGCCGATTTACACATTTATTTTATAGACTGCTACAGAGTTTCTTTGTATGTAAATCACCGTAATATTTTCCATGAACGGCAATACCGCGTGTGAAAAGCGCTATTTCAAAAGAAAGTATATATTGTACAAGTAAATTGTATTTGTACAATTACGCTCCGGCCACAATTTTCCTAATAACACTTTACGAAATAAAATATTCAAACTAACGCAATTTTTACTTTCATTTTTCCCCCCTCAACAAAAAAATAATCCCCCTTCATCCTCACCTTCACCGTACCTCCACCATTTGCGAAAGGTCAGCGCAAAACATCCAGCCTGTGTACCTTCGATCTACAAAAATCCACTCGACCAAGGTAACATCCGCGAAAAAACAAAACAAGAAAAATGTTAAAGCGGCCCGATAACAAGGAAAAACATGGCTAATCGCGGCGCATCTGCATCCTAATTAATTAAACGAGCCGGCATTCTTCTGTTACTCAAGAAAGTCGCGCCTTGCATGCTTTGCATCTCCTGCAGCGAATTCGCGCAGCCTCCGCGATTGCGCAATGAGCGCGCGCGCAGCATCGAGAAGCAGGCGCCTCTCTTACGCAACGCTGGAATCGTGCTAAGCGCGATCCACGACAGAATCGATCGTGAATGATAATAATTTGACTTTGCTGGCGGCCTTGCCGCTAAGGAGGATCCGTGTGTCGAGGTAATTAGTAGTGCTTGAGATCGTTTCCTTTTTCGCGGGTTTAGTGGAGGAGGATGTGGATTTTTGGGGTTGCAGGGGTGTCGGGTGTGAGAGTGAATGGAGGGATAGAGTGAAGGTGGAGTGGAGGATGTGTAAAAGGGATTCGAATGTAAATCCTTGTTCGGTATCAATGATTTTTCTAAATCGTTCCGAGCGGTCTCAATTATTTGATCAGGGTCGTATCAATCTTTTTCAGATAAAAAGTTGTACATACATATTTTATGAGATTAATAACGGCCGTGAATTTGAATTAAAATTTAAGTAATATAATAACAGTTATTATAAACTATGTAGCTTACCGTATAGAAATACAAATCTTTATTACAAAAATTTAATTTAATTAGTATGTTTTATACCTGCCCTCTGGCAATTGGATTTCTCAAAAACCTAACATGTCATCAGCGAATATCTGAGATGTATTAATTTTAAGAAGTAATTACTACTGGATTAGAACCGTAATACCACTTTATTATTGTAGTACGCTCAGATACGTTTTAAATTAGAAAATTTTCGTAATTGTGCAACTGTAAAGATTAATTTTAAGTTGCATTTTTAACTTCAATCTTCATAATCACAATCAAGGATACAGTCTCGAATCTTTATTGTGAAAGAAGTACAAAAATCATCGTTTGTTGTTTATAAAGTCGTAACAATGCTACTTTGTACTAATAAATTGATCGTCTTAAAAGAGAATCTTTTTCATTTTAATGACTCTTCATAAAACTATGAATGAGTTTGGCATGTGAATTAAATACTGTAATTATTGCATCGCTGACTTTGCAACAGATTTTGCGTACCATGAGTATTACTTTTCGAAACTGTAAATAAAAGTTGACATTTACGAACAAAAGCAGTATTTATGTTTGTCCAATTTGCTTCTTCATTGAGTAATCTTTAAGAAATTTTAATATTCATTGCGAAAACATTCCTTTTGTAGAAAATTTGAACATAAACAGGTGAGTCATAGTTTTTTCATACATTACTTTGTAATATTTAGGCTTACACATATAAAGATATAAGAATATAAGAAATGCTTATAAGAAACAAAAACAAAATTTGACTGGTTTTTAAGTGATGTCATGACCCTTTTAAGGTGTACTCCTTATATGTCCGTATCAATTTTATCATTACTCTTATTCATTTATTCGTTATTTTGTTGTACATAATGCCTAATAAATATTCGAGATAACAAATGAATTTATCATCCCATTGAGAATCCAATATCTTACAAAATAGAGAAAGTCAATGAAAACTTATTTTCATACTAGCAAATGTTTTTAAGATAGAATAGAAAACGATACATGAAAAAGCAAATTGTAAGGATTTTATTTCACATCACCAAACTGTTTTAGCTCCATCCATTTAAGGCTATGGAAAACATTTATTTTCTCGCTTATTACCTCTGTTTTCCATCTCTGATTCACTTAATTAGGAATTCAAGAATTTCCACTCGCCATTGCTACGATGCTTCTAAACAAACAGCTTGTTCATCCTCGCAGACTCAAAATAATTGAAACACCACGTGTGGTTCAGCGTAAGATTCATTAAAATCCTACGTAGCGAGAAAATTAGTTTCTACTCACATCGAAATGGTAATTTTTATGTAATGTAAGAATAACTGAAGTCCAATAGAATTTCCGAAATACTGAATTTCAAATAATAGGAAATAACAGATTACTTGAAAATTACTAATAACACGGTGCATGGACAATTCCATTGATAAGGAAACGTAGGTAATAATAAAGTGGGTATTGTAATGATTCAACATCTAAGATGCAGTAGTCATATAACTTTTGACAAGGAGATGTTAGTACTGGTTTCATACTAGAGCGTACTGTATGCTTATGGTTTCTCTCATAACAATACAATAAAACAGTATATTCTAAAATTTAATCTTCGATTTTTTTGTGCAGACGTTAATATTTTTACACAAAATTTTTTTATTTAAATTTTTCATTCTCATAATGAAAATTCACTCAAAATCAACGAATTTCAAAAGTTTTGACAACAGTATTGAAATACTTCCAAGAAAAACGCGACCTTGACCCGAAATCATTCGAGTCAAAATTGGACTCTCAACGGTACCCATACGTTATGCTTTGACAAAGCAAACAGAAAAAGAAAGCATCATTCGTTCGCACGTGTGCTCGGAGCTAATTCTTTTCACCTCATTAGTGGCAGCAAGAGATGATGTGTCACGAGAGCTCAGCTGATGCCTGCTAGCACTAGACGCTCGGTAACAAATCACCGGATCCGAAGTATATTTTAAGGTTCGAGGCTTTCTTTTGTTACAAACTAGGTCAATCCTACAACTGCTAATCCGGACGTTTAAGACACATTTTATTCATGATTTTCACCAGTTCATCGAATTAAAACGCAGCATCAACATAAGCACTCCTCGATTCAACAAATCTTCCTCGAGAATCACCAACCTCCATAATCCCCTGACCCACTTTACCATCGATCTCTTGCCTCGAGAGAGCGAACGAAAAAAAATAACGATACCGTGCACAACATCGGAACGTCCTCAATGCAACAAGCCACACACGCCATTGTGCACTCGAAGGGGGTTCGGCTCTCTCTCTCTCTCTTTCTCGTGCAATCGGCAGCGCGCAATTCTTCTCACTCCCAAAGAGATTCCAGGATGTTCTCTGCACGACAATTAGCTGAACAGATCGATCGTCCCTCTCTTTCTCTGCAGACGAAATCGGGTTCATTGTTGCGACTATACAAGGGATCGAGACTTTTTTTTTCGGGATCGAGTGTGAAGTTGGCCTTTTGCAGCCGATGAGCAGCGGAGATACTTTGCTTAGACAAAGGAGAGGAGAATTGCCGGGTAATGATTGTAATTACAGGGACGGGTGACGCAAAGGCAGGAGAGGTTTTATGAAAATATGATAATTTGGGAGGAGGGTGATGATGCGCGTGTATGATGGCTTTTTAATTGGATTTTTTTTCGTTTCGATGTTGCATTGGTATGGTAATCTGATGCGCGATCGAAGCGTTCTTAATGATTTTGAGGTGAAGAATATTGTAAATTTAGATTAAACAAGTTGAAATTCAAAACCTTTGATATTTGTATGCTTTTCAGCGCAACCGTGGTAAGCAGTTCCCACAGTTTCACAATTTAATTGGATAAAATTTTTTTCCGATCCTTATTCCAATCTGACCATGGGATGAAGTCCGTAACGATATAATAATAAGAGAGTTGATTGATTTATTAAGCTGGGAAAAAAAACGAAAATATTTCTTTCGCCTCAACCATCAAAACAAAATAAATCCTTAAACCAAGAAAAATTCCTCAGAGATGACATTGTTCATATATCCCTTCTATGTCAAGGAAGCTTTACGTTTGCGTAACCATTGCGTCAACGCAATTAACCAATCCCTTCAAACCCACCTATCGTCACTTCCAAAAAATCCCCGCATTTTCAAAACGCATTGAACAACATTCACAAAAATCTATCTTGCACGCTTCAAAATTCCTCGCGCCTCTCACACCCTAAAAACGCGCGCTCAACTATAATGAAACGCGCGCTAATAGCTAGTGAACGTTCGAGATCGAGGGAGCGTGGCCCGCGCGCGAGGCACAAAAAATAAACGCGCGTGACAGTTAACACGGCTGCTGCTTCGGAATATCTCGCGTGTGCATGCAGCCCTGATGTATGGATATGCTCGTCTTAAGCTGGGGTTCGAGTGAAAAACGGCGCTGGAGAGTGTGTTTAAAACGAGGAGTTTGCCTGTGCGTGTGCCGGGAGTTTTTATTGCGAGCGAGGTGTAATTGATGGTTGGTGAACGGGTTGGATTGGAGTATTAACGCGCGGCTCGGGTATTATTGGGAGGCGGGTAGGGATTAGCGGAGGTATTAATTATAGATATTGTTTTGACGGGTATATTAATGTATTGACAGTGATGCTGGTCTTGTGGGGGCTTAGTAGTGTCTTTCTGTTATTATTGCAGATTGAAGTGAGAATACTGAAAATGTGAATTCTTTGATAGTCGGAATTATCTTTGAAGGAAATTTATTATTATTATATATATTTACATTATCTTTACTTTTTAATCAAATAATCGCGGAGTTTTCAATAGCCATGAAAAATAATGACTAAATTATCGTCAAAAATAATCAAACTCCTCGAATTAAAGTATTTGATTAGTAGCTTCAGCGCGTGATGTATATTATCCATCAATCGCAACAGACATCTTCTTTTATTTGTTAATAATTTTCTCCGCTTGGATTTCATTAAAAATTATTGCAAATTACTTTTCAATATTTTACCTAATAAAAATCATGTCAACACGTAATAAATGACAGATAATGTATTTTTCCCAATACGCGCAAGAAATAGGCCCTTTTCCATGCCTAAAATTGGTAGAGAAAGTTGAGCATTTCGAGTGTATTTTATAAAACAGGGCGGAAATG
>UELX01001471.1:0-43457 GCA_900480035.1 Eupelmus urozonus | reverse complement strand
AAGTAAATGAGCGAGAGAAGCACTATACAAAGTTGCACGCCGTTCTTCCACAGTTTTGCCCGGTAGAGAGAGAGAGAGTGAGAGAGAGAGAGAGAGAGAGAGAGAGAGAGAGAGAGAGAATGTGTTTGAGAGTGTGAGAAAGAGAGTGAGAGAGGTGTGTGAGGGGTGTCTGCATGTGTGTTTGTGTGTATGTGTATACGTGAGTGAAAGAGAAGAGCTCGATTCGACGCTATAACGTGCGGACGTATTTGAGGATTGCTGCGCACCCCCTGGACCATTTCGACGGCTGGCGTACACGGCCAAGAAAGGGAGTTTGCTTTATGTCGAAGTTTACTTTGCTCGGCTCGATAAAGAGGAGAGAGGGTTGCGAAAATCGCACTCGCAGAAGAGTGGTCAGAGCCGTTCGGCTGAGTATCGCTGTTGAGAAACTGTTGATGATGATTTTTAGTTTGGGCAGAAAAGCTTCGAGCTTGAGGAATGATGAAAAACCGTTTCTGAGAAAATTTAAGTTTTTAAAGGATCTAAAATTAATTCTAGAGTTTATCTCGTTTTATGTTGAATAGTATCACGCTAAATTGATAGTTTTGATATTTTGTAAACTTTATAAAACACTTGTCAATTTTAAATAACAGAAACTGCACCTACAACAAAATTTTCCAATCTAATTAAGTACTTTCAAATCGAATCAGGACTTGTCGGAATTGTCTCTATTTTACTACTACTACTACTCGTACTACTACTATAGTATCTTCACTTAAAATTCAAATGACCAAGTTTAACTTGCAATCCTCTGAGATACGTATCTATATACTTTGGGAATGCAGATACGTATATGCATTCCCGGAGTACGCGTATCGTCACAATCACGTCGCGCGCAAATCCCAGCCGCGTAAATCAAAGTCCCGCGGGTGATTTATTTATTTGTCGATATGTAGCGCGCCGAGGCTTCCCTCGCCCCGGAAAGTTGTAATTGCGCTTGAGATGTTCATTATAGTGATCCTGGGATCGCGAATATTATTCTTGCAAAGTCAAATTGAGAAAGATAATTAGTAAAACTTCTGCTTGCATGTATGCCTATACAGAGCGTATAAATAAATGCTGTTCACATGCTTCATCTGAAAAGTAATTGAACCTCGAAAATAGCGTATTTCTGGGAAAAAATATTGCCTCTCCTTTTTCGTAACCTCCCGCGTGCGTCTAGGAAAGAGGAACGCAAGATGAAGCAGGGCGGAGAAGTGAAAGAGGAAAACGAAGAGACGTCGTCGGCGTCATCCCTGCGATCGTGACAAATATCCGAGACATACGTAGGCTGCGATAGAGTGTATTTCCAATATCGGCGTTGGTCGAGGGAACGAGAAAGGAAAAAGGAAGGAGAGAAAGAGAGAGAGAGAGAGAGGGGGGGAGGGAGATAGAGACACCTTTGTGCGCGCCCTTTTGCAGCTCCTTTCGCCCTTGGCTATGTGTCGGGCTGGTGTCGGCTTCTCACTTGGCTGCCTTCTTTCGTGCCGGCCGTCGACTTCAAAGAGGAAGAGAAGGCGGAGGCTTTTTGCGCGACGGAGCGACGGCGTGTACCGTTCGTCGTTTGATTTGTCGGCGAAAGAAAGGGAGGGAGTGTGTAGTCGGACCGCTAATGGATGAGACGCCGAGGATCTTTAGGGGGTTTTAAAAGCTGGCTAAGTAGTAATTATTGTGTTTGTGAATTGGAAGATGGCAAGGCAGGTTTATTTAGTAAATTTGGTGGTAGAATATAGTAATATTCTGTAAATACTGCATCTATGTTAACTTATTACAAATTTATAAAGATTTTTAAGGCTCGCTGTGGTTTTTGTCATTCGTATTTATATTACAACAATTTATTATGTGGACTTTTGTATTTATTATACTTTTGTACCAAATTCAAGCTTCATTTTCTAGATTAATCTAAAGAGTTTAAAAGTAGTCTGGTTTGAGTGCTATTCATGCCAAGGCAGTTGCACATCAATTGAGAGGAATGCTACATAAAACATGAAAGCAACTGTCGTAACGCTCATATTTAATAAAAAGAACATTTCATGTTCATATAATTTTGACATGAATCTGTAAATTACTTTTCAATATAAACTTGTAAATGTAATGTTTTCGTAATAAGATAATGATCAATATCAAAAATTGAATTCGACCAAAAATTATTTCATTACATTCATTTTATTACAATTTATTATATTTATTAACCTAAAAGTAAAATTTAATAAGCTCAATACTTATGATTCAATTAGATAAATAAAACATGTAAGGATTTCAAATACTACCTACATTGTTGTGTTTAAACATAGTCTATAAAATACTACATAAAATATAAAAATCAATAGATATTAAAAATAGAATATCGGTTTTCCTATATTCTCAAGTTCTAAGAAAATATACATGCCAGTGTGATGGTAATTCATTTTATGAGACAAAATATTATTGATAGAGTTTAATCTAATACTTCAATTTCAAAAGAAATTTAGTTCAATTTACTTGAACTATCGATTTTTTAGAATACACAATTTTTATTATTACTTAAATAGATTAAGTATTAAGATGTAACATTTACTGAATGAATTTAAAAAACATTCGTTTCATTATGAACACCGTATTTATATATTTCACAAGCAGGATAAAATTAATCATTTTATCTCTGATTGAATCTCCATTTCATGAACGAAGACAATAGGAATGTCGAGTTTAAAACAATTCCGGCACGCGTGAAAGAGAGAAACAGAGAGAAAGTAAAAGCGAGAGAGAGAGAGAGAGAACGAGGGAGCTCTCTGGAAGACCTGAAAAAAGCATGCAAATCCACTGAGAAGCGAAATCGGATCGGTCGAAATCAAAAGAGACCGACCCTCCCTTTCATCGGAACGGGCACGGGCCGATTCCGCGCTCGTTAAACGTTCATTTATATGCCGAGGAAAAAGCCGTTTTGCGAAAAGTGGCCCCCTTCCCACCCCATTAATCCGAAACGAGATTAGTGCGCGCCGCCTCTTATCGGGACTCGTCGCATTGGCGTAAATTGATTATCGTTCTCGAAATAATGACGGTGCGCAAAGCATGGCTGGCCTTATCGTTCTCTTTCTCTGCGCGCCAGACGGGAGCATCATTTGAATGGAAGACCGTGGAAGATTTGGAGGTTCGTTTTCTCGTTTTAGGCAGCAAGAGGGGAAAGAAAGTGTTTTGAATAATTGAAGAATGCGCATGAATATTCAGATGAGGTAATTTCAATGTGCCCGAGTAACGAGAATTACTTTTGATCTTGAATTTTTTCATCTGTTCTGTGTGAATCATTGAAGCTTGATGAAACTCGATGTTGCGAGGATAAATCGTAAATTTCTTCCAGCTAATAATGGCATAAAAATTTCTGCAGTAATATGATGAAGGAAACGTCAGAAGAAACAATCGAAAATCTTTCAAGAACGTTAAACTTATTTTATTCTATTTAATAAAAAAAAGGAAATCGCACTGGCTGCGTCTTGCAAAGATTTGAAGTACTAACTCGAGCACTAACGGAATCAAAGTTGCTCGCGGCGCAGCTCGGGGCCGGTACATTATTGAATCGATACGGAGGAAGTGTTTCTTTTTACTGCCGGGCATTACGCGGAAGTAGGGCGAGCACCAATTTTTCTTCGCGTCGTTCGATTTATAGACGCATACGAGTCTGGCAGCCAGAAAATGACGCGATTGCAATGAGGTAAAGGATTTTCAAGTTTATGGATTAGGATTGAAGGATGAGAAAGGACACGCTGTAGCTATTGTTTTTGAAGTATCTTAATTTGATTTTTATTAATGATCATTAGTTTGTAAATTCAATGTTTTTATATATTTTAAAATAAATTAACAATTAAATATGTTATTATAGTATTAGTAGGACGTTTAATATAAATTAGATTTACTAAATTTGATTAGTTTGCACAGTAATAGTATAATCAAATAAAATGATTTGTCTGCGAAAATAATATATATTATAGAAATGAAATATTCTAACTTACGATAAAGTTCACTCGTATTAACAAAAAGTGTTGCTTACCTGAAACATAAAAGAAATAAAACTTTACTTAAAAAAATAATGTTTGTAATAATTTTTACAATTATATTATCTTGTGCTGATATAAAATGATAGTGTTAAAGTAGCTGTATTATTTTATAATTATGAATCTTTGGTTTTGTGTACGCATAATTGCTAATTTTACATAGCGTAAAAAATAAGCGACAGCTTTACGATCAGAAATAAAACGCACGCAAAAGCGTTATAAAATATAAAAGAAACTCTCTGGCTGTATAGAATTTTGAGGTGTTATAACCAAAAATTGTTTTTTGAACACAGTAACGTGAAAAGTCAGAAAAACATAGTAATTCTTACAAAATAATGCCTCTGCACTTTTCAGGACAACAAGAACAACCATACAAGCTTTTTTGTACATTATATTGGCAATAATGTACTTGATCAATAATACAGCGTGGCCGTAAAATATTGGCAAGTTTTAGCATTGCTTGTACAAGATAATTTAATGTATTAAAATAATGACATTACTAACTGGAATAACGCTGAAAATAAATGGGCCAGAAGCCTGTCAAGTCGAAGAGGATCTCTTATCTTATAGTACCTTCTTCGCAATCACGAATCATCATTTAAGTGTACATTCAACCTTCTTTTGTCGAGCTGTTTCATTCGATGCATCAACCTTCTTACCCAGTTGTATTTAAAAATACCTTTTCCCGTATTATACGTCTTGCTTCTTCTTAACACCAACTCGATTTGACTCCTGTTAGTATAATTGCTCATTTTTTTTATTTTATACCCTATTTGTGTCATTATAAACGTGGGCTTCACTGTTTAAACTCTCTCAATTCTCTATAGTTTTATTTAAGATTCAACGTCTCAGTGTCTACCTTATTTATACTTAAATAAACTCTGATAAATTTATGACCGACATTAGCAACGATAATCTGAGGTTAAAATTATTGCACTTAAATTAGCGAATAGCCTGGAAGTGCAGCGAAAAAAATTCTATGCGAAAGGCAATCACGCGTGAAGAGAGGATACATATATAGATATACATACATTTGATCATAACGTATCGTTTTCTCGTGTGTGCGTGCTACTTCAGATTAGTGCTCTAACGATATTTTTACAGAGTGCTAAACATTAATCTTACCATTGCTGGATTTCTAAACATTTGTTTTCCTACTGTTCAATAGAGAAGACTCATTTTTACATTATTTCCTTTGTTTTGAAACTTTACTAAATGCCGGTATGTTCAAAATAATATCAAAGAGCATACCGATCAATACATACACAAATAAACACAAGTAGAAACACCCCGAGTTTAATCAGCCATCCTGTTTTTCATTCTCCAATTATTATCATATACAACCGCATACTTGAATTTTCATGATTCCTGCAACAATGAGCTCGCATCAAAACTTATCCCAAGTAAACGAATCTCTCAAAATCTTCGATAAAGAACTTCTTCTTACGAATTCAAGGCGTGGAGAAAAAGGCACCGGTCGCCAGCCGCATCGCGCCGAGGTGCATGCATATAGAGCTTCAGTGCGACGGCAGCCTCGGCCAATGAGCGGCCGCGAGACGAAAGTACTGCACCGCGGAGCGCAGACGCGAAGAGGCGGAGTTGCAGCTGCTTCACTCTCTTTCTCTCTCTTGCAGGCTTCTCACTGGATTCTTGCGCAACTATAGATTGAGCCAGTGCACGTTGCGGGATTTCTTCTGTCGAAATGAGGCGGTTGTACGGACAGTTTTGAGAAGGCTCGCTTCTTGAGACGAAAGCATTTATGATGAAGTTTTGTTTATATAGAGTGATGATGCTGGTGGTCGAAAATTGAAAATTGTTTGATTAACTTGTTAAACCTGAAGCCTTTTTTTGAGACAAAAGAGACTATATTTTCGCACAGTTTACTTTAAAATGATCCAAATAAAGAATTTCAATACATTTTTTTACGTTTAAAAAACCGGAAATTTGAGTTTAAAAATGGGTCCAAAATTCTTCTAAAACAAAGAAGAATAAATAGGAAATATACATTGTATCATTCGTGCGGCTTTATTGGACACTAAAGAATAAGGCTGAATGGGTAAAATTATAAAATTATAAAATTTTCCATTTTTACAGGGTTTAAAACAAGTTCTTCAGGACCTTTTCGGGCTTTACGGGCTAAGTTACTTCCAAATTAGAAGAATGAATCGTTCACGACTTAATTTTTAAGCGAACTCGTAATTTCTGGGTTCTGATTTAAATGATAATATATTTAGAATGGACAAAATTTATAAATTTTTTTATGCAGTATTTTAAAATTTAAATGAGGAGTATTTTATAATATATTAAATGATAGCTGAATTCGATTACCTCATTATTAAAAATAATTTACTATTGAAAAATTTATAAAAAGAAATCAAATCCATTATTACTTTTAAATTAAATGCAAGCATCGTATGCACAAGACACGTATAGATATTTTTACGCGGTGATGTCTCCCAAATTTCTATGTAGCTAAATTTGAGCAAGCGAAAGTCCGACAAGTAGAAATCCGTGTGCTTAGTGAACAGGAGAGCAAGCGCAAAAAACGAGCAGAGACCAGAAAAAAAGAGAAGCTCGGTATGAGAGAAAGAAAGCACCGGCGATTGCAGGGAGAAAGAGAGAGAGAGAGAGAGAGAGAGAGAGAGAGAGAGAGAGAGAGAGAAGGCGTAGAAGATTGATTTACATTCCATTATGCTATGGCAGTGGCTTGCACGCGAGACCGAAGAAAAAAGAAAGAGACAAAGTATGTGTACAGAGCAGCGAGCTTTATTTTTATAAAGTAGTTGTTGAATCTGGGTTAGTGACGATAAAAAACAAGCTTTTTATTTAATATGAATATTGTATAATATTATTTAAACATGTTCTTAACATTTGGTTGATATGAAAGTTTTTGAGAAAATGTTCGATATTTCGACCGTCTACTGTAAATTTGTTAGACGATTATAATTTTGTAATAAATTACTGAAATAATTTAACACCCGTCTCCAATTCTATAAGTTAGTTTAGTAATTTGTACATAGAAAACAGTGCGGTTCTACTGCTGTAGTTATTTACTACCAGCAAAATATATTTAAATAAACTCATTCTTACCTAATATAATTTCACATTTATTTTTTTCATTCCTTCGAACATTCATTCATTCAAAAACCATTCATTTAACTGTGTTTAAAATTATTAATTAAAAATACGTTTTATTTTAACCTTTTTTAAATACACTAAAAGAACATATTTACTCAAGCCAAAAGAAACTACAAAGCTTAATCTTGAAAGTCACTGCACTTTTGCTACAACAAAGACAGCTGCTCTCCCCAGACAAAAACAAAACAAAAGAAACCCAGAGCTTGAAGAAAAAATCTGTCCCTTGCCTACATACTAGAAGAAGATAAAACGATGCTTCCAGAGAAGAAAAGGGCTTGTAACGTATAGGTTACAGGGGTGGCAGAGACACAAGCTTGGCCGAGTATCTGGGAACGCGCGCGAATCTTCGATGCAGAAGAAGAGGAAGTAGCCAACAAAGGTACAGACACCACGATTTGAGTCTATTTTACAAGCGTGAGATTGGGCGCTCTGGAAATAATTAGCTGCTGAAGTATCGTCGATTAAAGAAAGTTTTGAGAATATTTGTGTTTTCTTTTTCAGTATTTTATTCATGCAGGATACATTTGTAAATGTTATATACACAATGACATGTTATTATTATTTTAATAAAGTTTGTACTTGGGTATTGTAATCAATTTACATAAAAAATTGATTGCTCTTCCTTACTCTTAAACGTTAACAATAAATCTGTTACAATATTAAATCTCGTCATTGTGTATATTCTTTGTAAAATGTATTCATACTTTACAAATTGCTAATTTATTATCTATTAGCTAGTCTTTTATAAAATTGCAATGGACAAACGTATTCGGATATTTCGATAGCACTCACAATCGACTGATACAGAAAATGCAAATATTCGAAATTTAAATTTTGGGCAGCGTTAATATTTTTCGTTCAAAATACCTGAATTTTTTTAGTGAAAACTACTCTATGTTTGAGTTTATAAATCAATATTATTATTCACATACTATAAGTAGTTATCGATTCTACAACAAAATACAGAAAATAATTTGAATTTTAACGAATATTTCTTCAGCTCAAATATTGTCAATAAATCATATCTCTGTCTTATTAAAATTCATTAATGACCTACAAAACTGAATATACTCCATTAATACTCCATTAATATGATCAATGAAAATAAAACATAGTATTTTTGGATTTCAAACAGTTAATTTTACAAAAGCTTTAAAGCTTTATCTATTACATTATATTACAACCGCGCTTCTCCTCACAAATGCGCAAGTCTAACAAATCTGATTCAGCAATATATTTCACGCGTCGCGCAGTATGTAACGTCCGTGGTCAATATTGCTCTGCTGATGCCTGCAATTTTGGAAGATGTAAAGTGTGAATGCAGCAGAGAAAAATCCATAAAAATTTCTTTAATATATCATTTGGTTACAGCAAAACGTGAAATTTCGACATTGACCACTTTTCTATGATCATCAGCTTGGTAAGCGATTATCCAAAATTTATGCATAAGTAATAAATATAAAAAACTAAATTATCACTAGGTATATTTGCTCAATTATACAGCCACAGTTCGATATATAAGTATTTTTGATTTTATAAAATTAATAAATAAATTTACTTTGATTTAATATAAAGCTTTATTTGAATGATTCCTAATAAATTGAAACTGAATCAGTAGTAATGCCCTCATATTTTCTCATATTTTCTTCTTCGTAGTTAATTAAGTTTTGTTATAAGGCGATTTCGTTATAATAAATTTTTCAAATAACATTTTTATGAAAATTGTTTGTAAAATTAAATATAAGAATACGTTAACTCAATAAACAATTTAAAATTATGAAAAATAAATTTTAATTTGCGCCAGAACATTTTATAAATTACAAATACAAATAAAATATCAAAACTTATTTATTTCTTGATTTATACGTAAAACCTTTAGAAATAACTTTTTTACAATATTCGATCATTAACGCAACAGCGATTTTGCATTTATAATACATTTTACCAGATTAAAAAGTAACGAGCGCGTCCGCTGGCAGTGCAAATCTCTCGAAGTAATAAATGAAATAATCCGCATAAATTTGTATCGAAAGCAGAATTTGTTACGGCATCAATCAATATGTACGGAAGCTCGCACAAAAATCTGTGTCTCCTCTTCAAATGTAAATTTTCGTTAATATTGGAAGAATGCTTGTGTTTGTGGAGAGTAACCAATGATTAAAAGAAAATCATTCGTATATAGATACGAGAAAAAGAAAAAAATTCACCTTGAAGAAAATTCTGTAGAAAAAAACAACAAACTTGACGAAAAACCAGAAAAAGAAGTAAAGATAAGGAAAAAGAGAATGACAAAAAACGCAGTAGGTATGAGGAAAGAGTGAGTAAGGGATAAAGGTCTCGAGGCGGCGATCATACCAGTTTTTGCGGATTTAATAACTTGGAGTTTAATTAACTACTGAAAGTCTCGTGATCGATTCCTGGGAGAATGGTTTTTCCCGGGGTCTTTCTTGCAGGAGATTCAGAACGCCTATCTTTCTCTCTCTCTCTCTCTCTCTCTCTCTCTCTCTCTCGCTCTTTCCCTCTCATTTTCTTTCCTTTCTTCTGAATCTCAGGGGATAAAATAGTGAAATCTTTTACGACATATAAATGGGTTCATGTAAATTGATGTGATTTTTAAAGCTAATACTTGAAAGAGAATTGTAGTTTATTTTTCTTGTCTTGTGTCTTGTTAAGTAATATTTAATTAAAGATGCTTTGAATATTTATTAATCTTTTAATACAAATAGTTAAGATCAAAGTTTTTTTTGTGTTTTAAATAAATTTTTAACTATTATTTTGTCATAATATTTCTTTATTGATTTAATTCAAATACAAATTTTTAAAATAAACTTTATGATATTTTGATTTATACCAGCTAAAAATAAAAAAAGCTACAAATTTCACTGTTTAAATTATTTTGGTGCACTAATATAGTTTTAGAAATGAGAGAAAAAATTCGCATATTTAGATCAATACTTCCCGGTGCACAGCAGAGAAGAGAAAAAGGCATCAGGACTCTCGTTGAAAGATACACATTATTGGGAAGATCCGACCAAAAGTTAAAACGAGTTAAGTAAAAGCGCACACACAGCGTTAGCGAAGAAAGAGAGAAGAACGTCGACAGAGCGCTGCACAAATAACTCGGCCGAGCGATTTGTCATGCTTTGTCGACGCAAGCTTGGACCGGACGACTCAACGAGTGTGCTGCGTCAGAGCGGATAAGGCAGACGGATGAATTGTTTTGGTGATGACATAATCGTTATAGAGTTTATTATTGCTTGATCAAATTTTTAAAAACATAATATAGAAAGACGAAATGGTTTTTAAAAAATGTCAAAATTTATCTGATTAATAAAGTTATCATTTATTTTACTGTATATAAATTAAATAAGTTGCTTTATTTTAGATTTTAATCTGATTTTTAAGAGCTAATTTTATCGATATATAAGTAGTACAATAAGTTCACAAATTTAATATTTGTTTAACTACCTAAACAAATACTGCAAGGCCATTTTATTTATCATTACTTTTTTAAAACACACACAGTTAAAAATATTTCGTATTTCGTAATTCTTTAAAATTTTCGTAATATAAATATATAATAAGAGCATTGAAATAATGATTTTTTTTCGTCAAATAGATATAGAATTTTCATAACGATTTCTTTTTCGTAAAATGTGGACACTGTTACGTATGATTTTCGCGAAATACGGACAAAAGTACGAAACATTTTTAACTGTGCATGGTTGGCGAAATATAACCTAAATACTAATTTATGTTCGCTATTACAACGTAATTTATCAGTAATAAAAATAAATTACTCAATCTACTTAAAGCCTATTTTTTAATCGTAATTCCCAATGAATCCAATGTCCGAAAAGTGCGCGTTGCACAATTCACACGACCCACTTTCCCAACAAACTTGCCGAATAAAGCCGAGTCTCGCCTATTTTTCTCCCAACCGAAAAGCAAGGCGTTTTAATTACCGGCCAATTCGGCGATGCACCTGCGCCGTTCGACACCGCCATTTGTCTCTACAGCATGCCCCGACAATTTATTCTATATCCCCTCCCTCTAACTCTCTTTAGGCTGAAAATGTAGCGAATTGACAAAGATTTGCTGTTAAAACGAAAGAGGAAGGGAGGGAGATAAGGTAGACAGAAGAAAAGTAGCTTTTTCCACACTCTATCAGTGTTCACGATTGTCATATTTCTGCTCAGAATATTAATTGTTCGATACAGATATAGTCGACACGTAGTGAATAATACGTACACGAAGACACGTAGTTTCAAATTCTCCGAGTCCGACTGCAAAAGGATATTTTCCCGAGGAAGGAGAAGACGAATGAGACGAACAGGGGGAGAGTTTCTTTGTCTCGCCGCGAGACGGTAATTCGATTGAAGCCATTCTTTTAACTGATTGAAGAAAATGAATCGTTAAAGGCCGCCGTACCCTTAATAGAGGCGATCTTTCTACCTTGGCTTCTTCTGCTTTTTTTCTGTACGTTTTCGCTTCGTGTACGACTAGCCTTGATTATCTTAATTTCAGGGATCGGGTTGGAGTGCGATTTTAAAGAAATTACATTTGCATTTGAATTTGCAATTGTAAAAGCGGGTTAATATTTATCGTGAACTGATCTTATTTTTAAATAAGAAACTGAATTATTTCATAATTCTATTAAAGTTTTATTACCATTTGAAAATAATGTAATAAAGAATCGCATTTGATTATACTAATTCCATCTACGTTTAATTCATTTAGTAAAAAGCTGCATGTTAACAGACTGAAAATTCATTCATTAACAATAAATTTTAAAATCCTAAAACAAACAAAAATTCCTAAAACAATCAAGAAAAAAACCAATCAACTCCCAACCCCGGAAAACAGACAGGAATCTTGATCGAGCCCGCAAACGAAGCCAAAACAATAGCTTTCCAAATCAATCGTCGCTTCCTCGCTACATCGCTATAGCTATGCGGACTAGCTCGTCCAATAAAGGCCCAGCATTTGTACGAATTAGCGCGGCGGCGGTGGCGGCTATTCCCTAAAGGGGTTGCGACGTCCACGAAGGCCATGCGTCTTATGCGGGGGAGGCGGCTAGGAGGGACGGAGCGACGACTGTCCGGAATAATCAAGACTAACAGCGTCGCGTTGATCCTTCGCGGCTGGTTTCTTCTCTGGGCGGCTATCAGGATTTATGTCATGATAATAACGTCGCCGCAAGCTGAGTATCGCGCAGCCGGGGAGGCGAGCTTGTACCTTAAGGTAAAAATGCGTTGTCTGCGGTGATTCAGTGATTTCGTGATTTTTGCAGGCGGGGAATGGTGGAGCGGGATTTAGGTTGTAAAGTTAATGTAAATTTGGCTGTCTGTGAGGAATGAGAATTTATGGCTTGTTTATTATTTTGATGTTTTAACAGTATGAGAGCTTATATTTAGGTTTAGAATAATTTAACTATTTAGCGAGTACTTTCTAGATCCATTTAGATTCTGTAAAAGTATCTCAATAGTTTTTGGCAAACGTCCAAAGTTTTTGGTACACAGATTAGCTTTGCTACGACAGTTACTTTTATTGTTTTTTCAAACTTACGACTGGAATAATTCATTAAAAAATATATTACTTTTCGCATTCTTTAAGCAATAAATTTTCCAAGAAACAACTTTCATAAGCCAATGCATAAAAAAAAGACCTCAAATAATTTTCCATACATTCCAACCACTCAGCATACTTGAAAGCACATCTAGCCGTTTAAACGCTCGCGCAGTCTTCCTCACATGAGCCGCGCGCGCCGTGCTCGTATAATTATATTTCCCGCCAGCGAGCCTTTGTGACTCCCTAACTGATTTAGGTGTGCCCAGCGCCGGAGTTAAATTTAACAGGGCCGAAGAATCCGGAGAACGCAAGCCAAGCTCACGCAATCAGAGGTTGATTGTCGCGCAAGTGTTTCGCCGGCGGAGTATTGTCGCATTGATTGGATTGCTCGAGAAATGCGTGTAGACAAGAGGTTTATCGATTCTTGACGAGTAACTCCGAGGAGAAGTTGGGCCGCGTCGGGTAATAAAGCGGAACGCGTTGATTCACTTTGAAATTAATTGACATTTAGAAAATTACCGACTGATTAAATGCGATGTTAGGGTTTATAATTTCAATTTGATTGCTTCCACTTGGATGACGAGAATATACGAGTTATTTGAAAATGCAAATTGAATTAAGATTTGACGATGCCACGATGATTCACTTATACGTATCCATGTTCAAAAATCAAAAATGTCTTTAATAATAGATTAAAATTTTCTTGTAAGTTTTTATCTTAATGTTGTTAACTTTTGAGAATAAAATAGTTCAATAAATAAATTTATATTTTAGTTTTATTTCATTTGCCGTACTCTTCTACTTATATAACAATTATAAAGCTCAGTACAACCACACACATTTATACCGATAAAAATAAACCACGCAATTTAGCAGCAGAAATTCCAGCAAACTATGAAGTTCACAGAACAATACGAAAGAGGTCAAAGAGGGTTCGCAAATCGCCTCCGCACAAACTCGTCACCTCACTCCTCGAGTTCCTTCTCCCTCTCTCTCTCTCTCTCTCTCGCTTTCTCCGAGACCGGCGACCCCGTAAATAGAAACATCTGTCGGGGATTTCGTCGGGGAGACACACGAACGCGATTTCGCCGCTAGGTAATCCTCCTTGGTTTGCCGAACTTTCCGTATAAAGCTCCGGGAATTGAGATAATCTCGGGCCGGCGCAAGTTTCCTCGGCGCCTAATCCGCTGGAGTTAATGCCGGACTTCGATGCTACCGCTGCTGCCGCGCTCTGCTACACCCCCCTCCCCTCCGCTCGTCTGTTGCGACGCACGCGGCTAAGTACAAACGTGCGCTTTTTTCCTGGCTGGCGGGCCGACCGAAATATTCGGGGTAACATTTCTCGGCTCGCTGGCTTAATCTTGTTCCGTTTCATTAAAATGGTTGCGAGCAGTGTGGTGTTTTTCTTCCTGTTTGATTTCTCGGACGGAATAGCGATACAGTAATTCCGAAGGATTCGGTTGCTGCTGTTAGGATAGATGGTTGATCTACTTTTATGTTTTGAAGAGTTTCTTTTGAACAGTTTTGGTATTTCTTGTGGATATGAGAATATTCCTGGAACACTGTGCGTCATAAATAAAAATAGATTTTTACGAGCTAGTTCATGCAGACGGCTTTCTAATATGGACGAACAAATCACAGTGAAAATTATTTTTATTTCGCCTTTGACCGTCCGCTTCCCTTTTAACCGATAAATGAATGTTTCAAAGAACAAAGCAAGACTTACGGAAAAAAGTAAAACCAAATTCCAACGAAAGCACTGCAGACGCCGCTCGAGCAAAGGAACGTAAAAACTTAACCCCCGAGGCAAACGAGAGACGGAAAGTGACCGCTGGAAAAGGAAAAAAATAGAACAAGGAGAAAGAGGGAGAAAAGAAAAGCATAAGTCTCTTCATCTCGGGAGCTGCCTGCCGCTGTCGGATCTGAAGGCTCGGGGGAATTGCAGTTATTAGCTTCCGTTTCCCTACGTTCCGCCAATATTCCACGGAGAGAGAGAAAGAGAGAAATCTATGAGAGCAGTTTTCTGCTCATCTACATAGACACGGTCACTCTCTCGTATCCTGGCGGAAGGTTGATGAATAACCAGCCCATCGATACCGACGCTTTTTATTCGCCGCCTTCTTTTTTCATACTTTATTTTTCTTATATTCGCGAGATCTGTCTTTTCCTTGTCTTTTTTGGTGCGTCTCAAAATACGCGTTTGAATGTATCGAAACTGACTGTCGAGAGAGAGAGAATATTACAATAATACAGAAAATACAGGAGCAAAGTTTTTGGTAAGATAAGAATTGTTGAAATCATGTGTTTTGTTATTGGTATATTTGATATGAAAACTATTAATCACTTTACGAATTTTTTATAAGTTAGAATATATTTAGTAATACTTTATTTTAGAAATCCACAGACTCACGCAGTCTTAAGATTTTTTCTTGATTTTCTATAAGTTCCAACATTTATAAAACCAATATTTTATCAAATACTAAATGTATTGCTTTCTTTTCTTTGACAATTTAGCTATAAGATGCATCGCCTCTTTAGCATTATATATTTTTATTTACACGCGAAACGCACCAATCGATCATGTTGAGGCACATAAACGGGCGAGCTAAAGATGCTTGTCGGGAAAGGCAAGATTGAGAGAGAGAGAGAGAGAGGAAAGTTTTACGATCACGTTACTGAAAGTGCAATTGCTAAGTGCGCGTTTAAAGCTGGGGCTTCCTTTCGATTTTATTCTAACGTTTATTTTGCTATTAGGTAGGCTTAATTTTTATTATTGAGATGCTAAAAGCAATTTCAAATTGACGGTAAACAATGGAAGAAAAAAAATCACGATAGATACATTTCTAAAAATTTGTATATTTTCATACTAAAATTTCACAAAAACTAAACTCTTTTTGTTATTCATAATACAAGAATAGTCGAAAGCAAATTCTTCCTGTTACACCCTCTCATTCATACAAATTTTAAAGTGCCGTAAATATTTGTATACCGACATTATATCAGCCCCCCTTAAAATTCGTCTAATTAATTGCCGAGAGAAAACCGCGGCACAATCAATTCGATATGACGAAAGCGAAATCCGAGAGCATCGAAAACTCGTTGGCGCGGGCAGCCGCAAAGCCATCGCCGCTCATTTTGTAATCGAGTCCCGCTAGTTGGCAAGTGCACGGATACGTCAGCGAGAGCTTTTGCTAATATTAATATTATCCGCTGCTATTGTCAATCTGACCGCAACTCTTCTTTGCTCGACAAATAATCCAGCAGCGCGTTATTGATCGAAAGGGAAATTTTTGTCCCTGGTTTTACTCATACGTGAGTGTTTGCTCGAAATTCTGGATTCACGGTTATCGTGAGTACATTTGATTTGATTAAATGAAATATAATACATTATATCGTATGCGCAATATTCACTTTTTGTGTAAATTATTTTCAATAAAATGTAAAACTATTTATTTTTTATATATTTATACATAGTAAAGTATGGGATTTTGTTATTCTTTCGTGAACATTTTGTTTTTAGAGAAACAAACAGGAAGGAAGAAGGGGGTATGTATTTTAGAAAGATTGAAAAATGCGAAATACAAAATGTGATACGAACACGATAAAAGAATATAGGTAAAATTTTCGAACTTACAAAGCTCAACTTTTTTGCATTTATTTTATAGATATTGCAAAATAATATCTGCTCTCAATATCAATTTTACCGAAAAGCTCTAAAAAGGCTTTAGCAAAAAACTTGAATTCCAAGCGCTGGAATATTAACAGAGAACAAAAAGTACACACTACATTTGTTTGAAAAGCAGAAAAATGCCAAAGGCATGAATGTCGTGTAAAATTTCGAAATCGACATTGAACATGACGCTTGCGAGTTTCGCGCATAAAGCTTTTGATGGCGTTAATATTAACGGGCCGTGCGCGTAACGGCGAAAATCATCAAAAGCTCGACGATACGCGAAAAAGTCATTATGAGCTTGCGCTGCAGAAAATTTATGTGCCTCCGATATTGCGCATTCATGGAGGCTTGTCGAATATCGGATGGTGAGAAAAAAAAATGAAAAGTTACGGCAGCTCGATTTTACGACGATTTCAAAAACACTTGGCTGAATTCGGTCAATAATTGTTTGGCTAATCATTTAAAAATGCAAATTATTTATCTCCTCCTCCAAGTATCGATAATTATAAATATACTCTCGCTAATAAGTCCGAAACACATTCGAAATAAAGAAAATCAGTTGACCTATTCACTTGTTCGCAAACGCTTTTGAAAGCATCCATAACGCCTGACCACATCTCGACCAGCTCCACTTAAATTTTCCCTCCCGGTATCTCGAGGCTTTCTCCAAAATCGAATTCCTCGTTTCTCCTGCAAGCTTTTTTCTCCTTCCCTTATTTCGAAATTGCCCTCGCTGATCCTGCCCCTTTCCTGCCTCGTTTTATTCTTCACCGCTTCGAGATCCGCCCGCTCGCTTTGGCCCGTGAAACTTTTCCTTAACTGGCGCCGCAGCCAACGCAGCACGCCTACCGACCTTTCACAGGCTACGCGCGCATAGTCGGGAGATCGATTTTTTACTTTGAGTTGCCCGCTCGGTACAAGAGCGAGGAGCATACTTTGAGGAAAAGGGGAGAAGGAAGGTGGATTTCCGCAGGGGAGGGTGAGACGAGAGAGAGAGAGAGAGAGAGCCCGAGTGGAGATTGAAGTCGATAAATTCTTGGGCGTCTGCGGGACCGGCGAATAGTTTTATGCGATCATGCGCTCATAGTTTTTCGGCAAGTTCAACTGCTGACAGGAGAATCGTTCCTTTCTTCAGCTCGCGTTTTATTAGACTTCAGTATAATTGAGAATCAAGTTGGCGATATCGTTCTAATTTTATTGATTAGCTGTTTTTGATGCGTTTAAGTATCTGGATTTAATTATTCAATCTGATGATTATTATAGTAAATTAAAATTTTGGAGTGTATAGGTATTTAATATTTTGTGGTAGTTTGTTTTTATAGGTCTACTAAAATTCATATTTTCGTATTCTGTATTTGAAGTGTAATAAAAATGTTCAACGTTGGATTTTATTCATTGCACTTTTAATATTTTATGATGTTGCTGTATTTATAAACTGGCGATTGCTATATAAGTGCGATAGTAAATTTTTTTTTAAGGAAAAGAAGTAATTTATAGCAATAACTCAAAAAATAGGGTAAAGCATAGTTAATTACCTTTAGAGGTAAGTAGATTGAGTGTTTATGATTCAAATTCAGTTATAGTTGATTAAGTTCTGTGTAGAAAGTACATAACCAAAGTTTGATGGGTTTGAAAAAAAGAATGAAAATTTATACACTTGACAATCAAACAAAATCAGTAGTTCATTGTACAAAAAGTTTTGTATTCTACAAATTTGCACGTAATTTTGTATGCATAATCATGTACTTTTTATTGTTTTGATTCCTAAATATATCAAAGCATATTTATTTATTCTTTATATGAAAATAATATTTTAAGATAAATAACAAAAGATTATGAAAGTGTGTATCCTGACTCCGTTCTCTCCTAAAACTTTGCTTGCTTTAAAATGCATGAAAAGTATACACTGTTTGTAAGTTTCTTTACTTCGAATATCAATTTACATCATATTGATAAATACTATGTTTATTTATAACTTACATTTTCCAAAGATCAATTCGAAGCTATGAAAAATATCGGAAAGAATCAAAATCTCACTAAATACAAAATTCAATCCCAAAAAATCGATAGCTCACCAGCTCACCACTTCAGAACTGCTTCCCGCCAAAAATACAGCCTCGAACTTCCGAAAACACATCGAGGCGCAAAGCGCTCCGGGCACCCGGGAAACCCTTTTTCCTCGAAAAATTTCATTTGACTTTTTCCCTCTCTCTCTCGCTTGTCTATATAGGTACGCTCTCGTAAAGCCCGTAGTAGTCTCAGGGAAAAAGGATCCTCCGCGAAAAGCGCTCGTCGTGCACGAGTGAAAAGAAAAGCTCGCCGCCGAAATTACCGCGAAGGAGGGCGGAGAGAGGTAGAAGGAACGAATGACCGGGCGAGCGACGGCAATGACTATGAAATCGAATGGTTTTCTTTCTGGACGCCGCTCGCGCAACGACTCCATAACCGAAAAGTTTGTTGCTCGCCCGCGTGACGCGGAGAGAGCTCCTTTTCGACTCTTTTTACCCTGCATGGCCCCGGAGAAAAGGAAGTTCGGATACTTTATATTTTTCCTTGTTACGCTTTCACGGGTCACAATTTTTTTCTCGGTTCATTTGGTACCAAGCGGCTGTATAGGCGAGTCCCCTAAATAGAGGGCCGTATACATCCAGGTAAGTTGGAAATTCAATTGAAGAAGCTTCTGCTTCTTTTTCTTTGGATTTTATTTTTTTTCTTTTCTTTTTTGCATTTGACGACAACTTGTTCCAGCTATTTCGGATTCGTACAATTACAGAGTTAAAGTTTAGGTGATGCGAGTAAAAAAGTTCGAATACAAAATTTTAGTTTACGTAGTGAGTTAAGATTGTAATTACAATTTCTAAAACTCGAAAGTTATTTTAATTTATGTTTTATGATTATAATATATAAGTTTGAATTATAATCATAATCATAATCTTGAGTACTTAATTCTCAAGCTTGTGTATTTATGAAGTTAATTAAATTTTTCACAATTTTGTAAACTAGATCATATAAAACTACGCAATAATCACGCTATAAATAATATAGTATCGCAAATTCACGCAGAGATTTTTCCAAAAATATCACATGCCGAATTAATAACCCTCATTACTCCAACTAACCAACGTCAAACTTACCGCCCCCGCGCATAATCAACTCACGAGGGTCAACGAAAATACAAACGCAACCTCCCCGGCCACGTATTAGAAACGCGCTTGTTTACCAGCCACCAGAATCTTGCTCTCCGCCCCCTCCTCATCCTCAGCTCCAAGTTCGTTGCTCTCTGGCACTGGTAAAGGTCAGGAGGAGCCGCATAATCAAGCGAATCTTGCGGGCTTGCCGCTCGTCGGCCGGTAATCGGCGCAAATATGCGCGCGCCCAGAAATTCCTGCCGCCGAATTTGATTTGCAAATACGGTCCGGCACTTCCTCCGAAGGATGTACGCACATACATACAAAGTAACTCCCGCGGGAGCTTCCCCTCCGAGTGCAGGCAGAAGTGGAGCCTGCGCGTATCTTAGACATGCGCATACATATGTATACGGGCTGCGCCGCCGCCGCCGCCGCCAGACGAAGAGGAGCGGGCTTCTACTGAGCGACAATAGTTGCACGGCGGAGGCTTATTACTCGTGGACGAGGCAGACGGTTGCGACGGGAGACTGGAGAGCCGTTCGATTTCGGGCTGAGTTGAGGCTTTGGAAGTGGCTGTGGTTGGGCTGTCAGCGTTTTAAGAGATTTTGGGTGAGTTGTTGGATGATGATGGGGTCTGATTTGCGGTCTAAGTAATTTAGTGGTACATGGTTTGTAATTTTTAAGGTGTTGCCAAACGTTGATTATGTATATTGACATATAATATCGATTTAAGTTTCTTGATTTCAAAATGTTAATAAAATCTGTCTGATGTTTTTCTCACGAATTAATAAATGAATTTAGTTTTTTCATTTACAAACTAATGATCCAATTTAATTTAAATTAAAAACTGAATAAAAACTGGCATTATACTTGTCAAGTTATTATAATGTAAGTATTTTAAGTATTCATTCATCTTTTTATAAAATAATAATATAAAAAGAAGGAAAAAATTGTATTTTACGAACAAATAACAACAAAAATAATTTAATCATGAAAAACACTTGTTTAACTCCTATTTCACAATAAAACGTGATTTTAAACCATACATTATTTGAAACAGTTTAAAACTACGAAACATTTCCCATGCGACCTATCGATAACGTTTACAAATGAAAAGTCAACGGTGAGGGGAGACGCCCCAAAAAATAAATAAAGTCTCACGTCTAATCCACGTCCGCGCGCCTGGTCGAACTAAAACTCTCCATTTCCACTTCAAAGAATCCCGCCAGCGTAAGTAAACCACCTTCTCCGCATCCTCCTCGCCCCCCTTTTTCCATCCTGTATCCTACACTTCCTGGACACTTCGCGTGTTTGTCCAGGACTGGCTCCCGTGCGAGAGAGACTAAGTCTCCAAGGAAACAAGCAAAACTCTCTTTCTCTTTCTCTCTTCCACCAGCTCTCTCTCTCTCTGTTTCTCTCGTTCGTCCACTCGTTTGCTGTGGCTCTAGATATATACCTCCTCCTCTTTCCTCTTTCCTCTTTCTCTCTCTGTCCTTTAGTTCGTCTCACGTTTTCTCGTAAGAGCATGAATTTTAATTCCTTCCAGCGCGCTTGTCTTTCCTCTTCCTGTGGCTGCTCTTTCTTTTTTCCCTCGAGCCTCGAAGCTCCTCCCGCGCGCACGTAACGAGCGGCTAAAGTTTTTTGACGAAAAATTAAAAGTTCTAGCCGGCGGTGGTGACCCCCTAATGCCTCCTAAAGTAATTACCGAGCTTCTCCAAAGAATGACCCTTTCCCTTTCCCGAGACCGTGGAAATAAGGGGAGAGCAAAGAACAGAAGAGATTGAATGAGATGGCGCACATCGGTCCAGAGTGAAGAAGAAACGAGAATGAAAACCGGCCAAAGTGATAAGAGTTCGAGGTTTTCTTTGACGTTTACTAAAAAGAGAAAACGTTTCTTCAATTTTTACGAGTGATTAGCTTCTTTGATTTTTTTTCCAGTATTCTTTGTTTATTCATAGATAAACATATTATTGTTCATAAAAAAAACTTTTAATAAAAAATTTAGAATTGAAAATTTGTTTAACAATAGTAACGTTTAGTGTAATTGAAAATATATTTAATTAAAATAAACTACTTTGATTAATATAATTTTACATAATTTTCAATACTTGCAATATTTAGGCTACAAAAAAGAAAAAATCGAATTTTAAATTTTTAGCAAAGTAGAAATTAATCTTAACTAAATTATGATGGAATAAGTACCATAATCATTATTAAAAATTTTAATGAGGCAGAAAAATTGAGTTGAAAAAATCCAGCCAAAAAGAAGCAACTACAACCGAGGTCCGTAGCAGAGAAAAAACTAAAGGAAAATATCGCGCACGACGTGAAAGACTTTTGATGTCGGGGCGCGCAATCTGCGAGAGCTTCCAGGAAGGAGCGGCGGGAAAGAGTGAAGAAATTTGCAAGCCAGATTGAAATTTTGAATTTTAAATTCCTCAAGCGCGAGCGACTTAAAAAGTGCTTGGAGATGGCAGAGGCAAGAGAGAGAGAGAGAGAGAGAGAGAGAGAGAGAGAGAGAGAGGAGAGGGGGGGTGAGGGAAAATTCGAGAGGCTCGCTAATTGCCGGATAATTTTGCGCGAGTCGTGAAATGAGCTTGTTACGAGCGACTAGCCCTATTTCACGACGACGCGGAAGTTGACTCTGTCACTTAAAATATGAGATTCTTTTTTACGGAGGCACTATCTTCATCACGACTTTCAATTTTGTGGTGTTCGCTGATGTTGTTTCGTGAACTTTATTTTCGTGGATAATTATTTTTTGCCGGCAAGATCTCCGTTTGGAGTTAATGTTTGAAATTAATGTGATTATAGTGAATACTTCTAATTGTTCAAATTTAATACTTCTTACTAAAGAAGAACAGTATTTGTTTATTATGATAGGCAATTATTATTATCATAATTTTATGTATTAAAACATAATTATAAAAATCCTTACAATGATAATGTATTGCTACACACATGCAAAAAAAGAAATTAATAAAAATTAACCTTAATAAAATTTCTTTTTATAGCAATGTAAAATATGCATAAAATAATAAAACCAAATTTAATACGTAGAAAATAATTTACGGAGTTGTTTTTTCTTTCAAAAAATAGAAGCTTATACAGCAGATCGTTTATTTTCATTCATTAAAAAAAAATTGTGATTACAAACGACGAAAGCAAACTCGTACACGTCTATCCACTCTCCCAAATAAAGTGGCAAGAGCAAGAAAACGAAAGGGGGTACGCGTAGTGGAAATAGCATTGCAAGAAGGAGAGAGCAAAAATAATGACGGAAATAGCCTCAGTTGATTGGCCTGTTTTCATTTTACCCTCCGCTGTGCCCACGATGTAGTTTACCCGATTGAAGTAAACGAAGAAAGAAGAAACAGAAAATTGTACGAAAATCTGAGTTCGTGAAACAAATGACAATGTTGACAATAAATTTTTCTAGACAGATTGAAAAATTATGTTTTAAGTTCACATTTGAGTAATTTGCAAGCTATTGTAGAAAGAATTTAAGATATTTTACAATTGATATTTTCAATACATCATGCAAATTTCTAAAATCTTTTTCAAAATTTATAGATTAATAATAGGTAGGAGTATTAGGTCTCTCCAAGGATAATTATACTTATCGATTTGATTTAAAAGTTTATTTTGATAAATTATAAAATTATCCTTCCTTTTTTTTATCACTTTCAAAAACGAATATTATTAAAAATTTAAATTTTGGAATCTATATTTTTCTACACGGAGTGCGGGAAGTTCGTTTTTCCACACGCTGGGTCGGAAGCGCGCGCATTAAAACAAGTGTCAAAAAATTACGATACATGGGCGTTAAAGTGATTTTAACCTCATGTAAACGTTCCACCCTCGCTTCGCTCGAGTATAAAAGTCCGCACTAAGCTTAAAATCACTTTACCGCACTTATGTCGTAAATAACTATTACTTTATAAGAAAAAAACTTCAAAAATTTCCGAAGAAGATGAAATAGATACCAAGACAAAAAGTAGATACACGTGATCCTTTATAAGGCAACCTCTGCTTATTCTGCGGACTCTTGCTTAAGTCATTCGGGTTCACAGCCATCGGCTCCATCGTTGTTTTTCAGTCTTTGTTAATTTCCATTTTTATTACAAATTGAATTGAAATTGGAAATGAAAAGAAATCATCTCTTTTGATCGCAGCAAAAAGTATCAAAAATATATTCTTTTTTACCTTATATTTGTGATTATACTTTGGAATCGTAATTGACACTTACCTGAAACAAAAAGAAAAAACGTTTATTAGATTTATTTGTTTTTAAATTCAATAGCACGTAGAAAATTACAAAAAATAAAAGATATTATTTACAATATTGAAATAAAAATATTAATATAATGCGTTACAAGATGTTTTTTGTTATCTCTGTTCGCAATATTTTGAAAAAAAATATTATTTTACGTTTATTAGAGATGTATAGTTAAATTTTTTATTTATAATACACTGTTAATTTAGCAATCTTTCAAAGAACATAGCAACAAAATTAGTTTAAACAGATTTTTGTAACATGAATAATTGCTCGTTAATTGCAATTATTTTGGTATAAGTATATCTTTACAAGTATAATTTATGAAAAACTATACTTCTAAAAAAACTTATTGAAATTAATTACAATTAACATAAGCAAATTTAGATTCTTTTTAACAAACTAAATCTTGTAAGAGCTGAAATCTATTTTTCAACGTTATTCAATTTTTATTGTAACCAGGCTTATTTATTCACATTCTCTCCTAAAATTTCTACGACGCCTAAACAACAATATCTTTACAAATAATTTTCAAAACTTTAATTCTACAGCTCAACTAACCAACACAAAATCCTCTCTCCCCGCACTAGCTTCGTTCAAAGTCCAAGTTCATCCGCACGTGGTGCGTGTGGGCTTGAGCGGACGCCCGGTACCATGCCGTGCTCATAAAACAGAGCATAATTCAGTTGGATCCACGATACGTACGCACCGGCTGCTGCTTGCCGCAGTACTTAGCCGTCGCGCATTAGCGCTTGCGCTCGCCATTTGCATCAGGCTCTCTGCCTCTACGCACCGTACACCAAAGGCGAAGGGTATCTGGGTCAAATTCGACCACGAATAAAATAATTTTTAAAAGAAAGTGGATAGACTAGAGAGTATTAAATTCATTTAGCATAAAAAATGATTTATGTTAATATCGCGATTTTGATTGGTGGATTGAGATATGGTAACAGAATAGTAAGTTAGATATCAAACTAGAAAGTTAATTAATTATATGATTAAATGATATACTTTCATCAGACTAAATTTTTTTCTTAAGAAATTTGCGTAAAACGAGTTGAAGGAAAAACAATCGCCAATAACTCAAACTGTTTAAAATTCTATTTAATGAGAAATTCTATTGTCTCATTGTAGTTGAAAATTTTGAAATAATGTTTAAAAAAAGTATATTCTTATGTATCAACAAAATAAAAATATAATATTTTATTTAAATTGATATAAATCAAAGGTTAAAATGCATCGAGAAATCGAATAACATTGATGAACTTGCATTCAACTACTTCTATAACCCGACTATTTCGATTATAAAACTTTTGATAAATATTTCAGAAGCAATGTCAAGGAAGCAATAACTCGAAGCATGAATAAGTAAGGTCGGCAATAATATATTATGCAAAGCTGCATATTAATGTACCGAAGCGCAGAGAAATGCTAAAGACTATTTCTCACTGACAATCGCCGACATCAACGAAAATTCGCCGGAATCACGCAAACAAATCATACGGCAGCTCCTCGCGGGCTGACAAAATGCGTCGTTAGCGCCCTCGCGCAAACCTCAATCTCCCTATGCATAATTCACTTTCGTCTACTTTCGCTCGCTGCGCACCGCCTATCCCTCAAAGTCTCGTGTTACGCTTTTTGACGTTGTGGAGAAACATAGTGTGCAATGCGATCTCCGTGTGCGAGCAAGATTAATGAAGCTCAATCGTCAGTGTGAGGCGATATTTATAAAGTAAGCGCATGGATGGTAACTCAATATTTTACGTCCCACGCGCTCGGGCTGGCAACGGCATCTTCGCGTGTGAGAAAGCGGCGATTATTTATAAGTGGTCCAGAAAAGTTTTGGATTGTTTGAAAAGTTTAAACTTTTTTGAGTGTTGCGTTTCAGCGGTTGGATTTTAAAATGAATTACTTATTACTGTCTACTATTCAGCCAAAACTAAGGTATTGATTTGCAGTAACTTCCTAAGATTAGACAATGTAGTAAGCAGCAATACTTCCTATTTTTAATTTTTATATGTTGTTAATAGATCCAATAAAAAGTATAAGTTTTAGTCTGGATAATCTCATAATAAGCGTAAACATCAGTATGAAATATTTTCAATAGGAAAAACTTACTCATTCATTTTAATTTATTTCGTGAAGTACATTTTATTAATATAATATTTATTCTTTGAAATAATTTGTTTTTATATGAAAAGTTTAGCAGTAGAAACATAACTTGTTCAGTAAAAATTTTTATTTTAAACGTATGCATGTATAAACGCTCTATGCTAACTGTGTATATTAATAAATCTATAATAGTAAGATATACCAAAAATAATGAATTTAAACAAATGATAATAAGAGTATTCCATAGAATGGACAATTCAATAGACGCAAATAAATACAAATAAGAGTTCTGTTATTCTCAAAAGAGTAACTTTTTCACAACGAATAGTACTGCTCCATCCTTTTTTCTTCAAAGAGAACGGCAGGAAAAAAAGAACAGCCAAAGACGCCGAACAAGAAGAAGAAGAAGAAGAAGAAGGAGAAAGGTAGACGGAGAGAAAGCGAGAAAAAAGGAGCACGAACGATAAATGAGGTTCGAAAGTGGGGTACGTGGTGTGCGCGAGCGCGACGCGTCGCACGTAACGATATATCTTGGATGGCTACGTGACCGGAATCGCGCGGCGGGTTAAAGGCGGATTTGTTACGTATTTTTCGACGAGGGAGGAGTGCACCCTTAGGTTACGCCCATCCCTCACACGCTTACATGCACATACACCCGCAATTTTCGCAGACAGTCGTTCTTCTTGTACGGCAGACTATTTTCAAGGTCGAACTTGAACTTGAGGTTAATGACTCCGGATGTGAAAACGTGGAGTAGTAAATGAAAGGATTCGTTTGAAGATATTTAGATTTAGAAGGTTAAAAATTTTTTGAAAAATAAATGAGGAAAGAACTTATTGGAAAAATCAACCTTAAGAAAGAGTGGAAAAAATATCATTAATTTTTTATGATCCATTATATACAATTAATAATACATATTATTATTTAGTTCTTTTTAATTTTTGCTTTCAACCTTTATTTTTTTAAACAAAATTAAATATGATTTTACTTACAAATTAAGTGTTCAATAAAATTAAAAAGTTTGAAATAAGTTATTTTAAAATGTTATTCTACAAATTATTCTACAATGTATTTACGTTATTTAAAAAGTAAATTGAAACTGCTAAAATATTTTCGATAAATTTTCAAATAAATTGGCTGGTTTTCTAAATTTTACAATTTATTTGCTCACGCACAAATTCAAATTCAGTTGTACACTTGTTTGCTTTACTGTCTTATAGTTTAGATGAAGGTTTATTCAAGAATCATTTAAAATATTTGACATAAAAATTTAGATTTGTAGACATGGATTTGGTTTATAATTTGGATAATAATATAATGAAAATTCATATTTATACGAAAAGATCCGAATAAATAAAGTATTTCAAAGACCAGACCAAAGAAGAAATATTTACTTTAAGTCAAATTATGCTTCCTCACTGTTTAACAGCAAAATAATGTGGGAAACATGTTTTGAGATGTAGAATCAAAAAATATATTTTTTCTATGTATTCTTACTGATTTTGTTAGGTTATTATTTTTGTTTAGTGATAGAAAGGCGAAAAATAATTTTAATAATAATTTTATTTTATACCGATCTTTCAGGATTCAGTTTTATGAATTTTTTAACATATTAGACGTAAGAAACTTAAATTTAGTAAAAGATTTTTAAAAGAAGTTAAATTTACCTATCTTTTTGCGTAAGAAATATTAAATTCTATTCTTTTTTTCTACCTAAAAGTGTCATGAATTCCCTAACGGTAGTGTTTTGAAAAATATATGCATAAAAGAATTTGAGAAAAACTTATATCGGTTTCTTATTGTTTTTTCTTAATCAATTAAATTTTGAATCATAAGTCATTGATTATTTTCAACAAAAAAAATTATTTTCCATAAAATTGATTTTTTATATAACAGGATAACTAGGGTTAACTTTTTATAATTTTTTGGATCAGTTCTATAGTTATTTTGTCAGTTTACTGATCTATTAGATTAAGAGATAGTTGAGGTTAGGGTTTTTTAAAATTATTGTATTATTTATATATTAAAAAAACCGTTTGAGACTTGTTAGAGCTTATTTTCTTACGTTTTTAATCAAATTTCAAAATTATAAAAATAAAATTAGTTTTATTTATGCAATATCAGTTTTTCTAATCATAATATTTCAGTAAATGTATACATAAGATTGACTATTTTTAAATTTTCATTATAAACATTACCGATTGTCTCTACGTTATAATATCCATTTAATATTCTGGTTTACATAGTATCGTAACATTAATTATTTATTTTATTTTATCAAATAAAATCAAAATCAAAATTTAAAATCAATTGTTATATATTCTATTTTAAGTTTTTAAAATTATTTTTCATTTTATATGACTGTTACTAGAAACACCTTAAGGTAAATATTGCAGCTCGGTTTATTATCAAGTAAAATTCAATTATTTACTTAAAATTTTTGCTTTTATAATTCTTACATGAAGTTTCAAGAGACTAAGTGCCAATGTATTGACAGAAAATTCTTTAGTCGTATGAATCAAACAAACCTATAAATAAACTATATAAGAAATCAGAATTTTATCATTCTACCATATAAGGAAATCTATTACGCACAAGAATCTAAAATCTGGAGCAGACGACTAATGTTATTTTATAAAAAATAATGAGTAATGCAACACTTTTATTTAACATTTAACTTGTTATTTATAACGTCTTACTATATCCTTCTTTAACTACTGCACAGTAGTACATCCCCGTGACGGGTCAGACCATGTTATGAAAGAAACATGTGTGTTTACTAACTATTCTACTTAAAGATTCTAGATATTTTAGCTACCTACGATAATTGTATGCATCTACTTCCCAAACATCTACATAAGGAACACCTGCGCTCAAGGGTTTTATTATTTTAATACAAACGTCAGCATTCGTCTACCAGTTTTGCATATACAAGCGCAGGAACCGTTGTTTTCTCACGGTATGCATGGCTTACACGGAAAAGAAAGCAAACGTCTGATGCGCATCAGCGAATCGCGCCGAAAAATTCTTTCACAAATTCTTGTTTTTTCGCGATTAATGTTACCTTTAATTCACTAGTTTTTTTTAATTGTAGAACGAGTAGTTTAAAATTTTAAATCATGATATTTTTAGATATTTTAAATATTTAAACAGTTTAATCCCGACTTTACAAAAACTCTCTATAAAAGAACCTTTAAATTTTTTTCTCTCTACTAAGCCACCTTCTACATGGAAAACAATGGTGCAAGGGTCTGCCTCTTCCCCACTGCACTCGGTCGCACGTCAACGCCGGTAGCGCTTTAACGGCTTGGACGTCCCGAAGTCGAAATTCCGGCGGGGCACGCATACGCCTTACTTAGATTAATCCCATCAGGAAGCTGTCGGATGTAGTTTTCGGTGCGCGTACAGCGACGATACGGCCGCTTTGACGCGAGCCCTCTGATCGTTCGCGCGCGAAATGCTCGCCGGACGACGGCAGACGGATCGCGTTAACGCGCTCAGTCTGTCGTGAGAGCGCTACATTTTTCAGTGACTTTAACGAGAGCTCGGGTTATATTAAGACAATGAATGATATAAAAACGTATTTTCGTAATTTTGTTTTGATGTTTACTGGTAATTTAAATTTTTTAAAGGGTCGGATAAATATTTGTGTTAATGCGTTTATAGTCAAGAAATATAGTGAAATGTCGATGCTAAGTAAGTTTGTTGACTGAAGAGTTAATAGAGAATATACTACTTATTTATTTACATTGGTTTATCTAATAAATACTATTATTATTTATTATTAGAAAGCAACTTATCTGGTTGCCACTAAAATAATAATTAATAATTTGCAGATTTGTCAAGTTACGATAAAATTTGAACTAAAATCATAATTTAATATCATTTGACAACTGTACTCAGTTATTTGTATATTTCTTATATACACATAAAATATTAGATCTTCTAATTCAGTAATAATAACGAATTATTTATATAACATTGTCATAATTTTAGTTTAGGGTGCACAAATTATCTGAAACTTAAGTTTTCCGCTTTATATTTTATTGACTAAAAATTAGATAATTATCAAAACTGAAAAGCAATGTATTTATCGATAGATTATCTTAATTCGAAAAGCAAGTATTTCATTATTTAAAGCAAATCAACGAATCTATTTTAATTTTTGTTAATTACGATTTTTTAGTTGATAAAAATATAAAATAGAAAATTCTTGTATATTAATTCCTTGAAAATGAAGTTGGTGTTATTAAAAAAATATTTTTACTTACAATTAGACTCTAATAAAAATTTTACACTTTTAATGATAATTGTATAGCTCGTATAAAGCTAAGAGCTATAGGTATTAAATAGTTTAGTGATATGTGTGCCGATCATACTCTAAGTACTTCAAATTAGCAGATAATATATTAAAATTTATAGTTTTAATTAATTTTTATCAATTATCTAAATATCTTTTATTTGTTAAATAATTCTCAACATAGAACAGAATAAAGTAGGAAAATAGAATCAAAAATCAAATATCTAAATCGCAAATTTATTTAGCTCCCAGATAAAATCCAAACAATTATTTTAAAAAAAAACACCGCCTCAAACAGCGAATCAAAATTCACCGAACCATAAAAGACTGATAAATGACAAAAGCCGCAACGACGTCAAACCAACGCGGCGAATAATTCGAAATCGGTGTCAGCCAGTGGAATCCCGCCCCCACCCAAGAGTTTCGGCACGAGGAACCGGGTCCGGCGATATAGCGGCGCTGGCGCCGGCCGGGCGAACGAGCCAGCACACGCGCGGTTTCTCGGCGTTAAAATCACTGTACGCAGAGAGAAGTAGAGTAGAAAGAGAAAGAGAGAAGAAGGAGACTGAGTAAAGAAAGGGTGAGAAAGGCTGCTAACCTATGATCCATAAGATTCGGGTTCGAAGGTCCTCTCCGCTTCGATTAAATCTCCCACATCGGCAGCTTCGTCAACCAGCTCGGCTGTATTGTCTCTTATCCCCTCAATCGCCTACGCGTGCTCCAAACGTTCCTTTGCCACTCGGGCTTCTTCGCTGGCACGCTATAGAATGTCGCACACCTGTCAGTGTCCGCGAACTGTCCGATCGCGTCGCGACGACGACCGGGACGACGCCACAAAAGCACCTAGCGTCGTCGATCCTCCAAAGCCTATACCTATATATGTAACTTGATCGTCAATCAAACAACAACACGCGCTTATAATCCAATCAGCGAAAGATCGAATCCAGCCGTTCGCTCACGACGCAATGATGACGCGCTCGCGCACATATACACACATATACACAGCCGCTGTCGGTTGTGAGCTGTGGAGCAGCTAGAGAGGGAGCGTGCTTCGCTGGGCTAGCACGACGTCGTCGACGTGGTGGCCTGCGAGTCGGATAGAGCTGACTGGAGAGAGCAGAGCGCGCTGGTCTCTCCTCTCGCGTGCGCAGCAGCAGCGGCAGCAGCACCAGCAGCAGCAGCAGCAACGGCAGCGATATCGGCCGAGCTAGGGGGGCGGTGGAGATACATCCACCAGCAGCGCGCGCAGAGTTCCAGAGAGAGAGAGGGCGGCGCGCCAGAGGAGAGAGGGCAGCCGGAGCAGAAGAGGGAAGGGAGGACGAGCACGAGAGCGCGAGCGAAAGGGCGAGCATCCGTCGATGTAGCAACAGGCTGATATAGTCGCGCTAGCTGCCGCCAGCGCGCGCGCGCGCGCGCCCCCGTGTATCCATTAGCCTCGGGAATGGCGCCGGCGTCGAGAGGGAGCGCAGGTGACGTCATGCAGGGGCACCGACGTGACGTAGGCGTGGTCACGGATGCGCACTAACACCTCGCCTGTCACGCGTTGTCATAGTGACTGCGCGCGCCTGGCGCTTACGTGAGCTTGCGCGCTCTCTCTCTCTCTCTCTCTCCCTCTCTTTTTCGCTTTCTCTCTCGCGCTTTTTCTCTCCTTCGGTCCTCTCCCTCTCTCTCTCTTGCTTTCTCCCTCTTTCTGACTCTCTTTGGGGCTCTCGCTCTCCCGCTGTGTGCATGGCTCTCGCTCTGCTAGTGTCCGCGTTCCGGCATTGTCGTCGGTAGCGTCGGCAACGTCGTTGTCTTTGTCGTAGCCGTCATGTCGACATTGCCCCTCGCGCGCTCTCGATTTTCCCTCTGACGAAGCGGGCCGAGGACGTCGGTAACACACCGCTTCCTCTGTTTTCCTCTCCCTCTCCTCTTTCTCTCCCTCTCGTTCTCTCTCTGTTGCTTTCTCCTTCTCCCAAGCGATCAACGTTTCTTTTCTTCTGCATCGCTTTCTTAACCTCATTTCCGTCTAGATTATCTTTTTTTACTTATACTTTCTTCTTTTCGTCCTTTTCATTCTTTTAGTCCCTTTTCCCCTGTGAACTTTATTTTTTACTTGTATTAAGCACATCTTTTTTGGATTCTGGTCTATATTGCTTCAAGTATATAGAGAATAAATTTTGCCCAATATAATCAAAATCTAGTTGAAGCTGAATGAAAAAATCCAATGGTATTTTCTTTAATATTTTTATGAATTTCAGTTATCTTTTAACAAAGTACTACATACATTCCACATTGTATTCACCAATGACCACAAAGATTTATCATCCCCACGCTCTACCCGCAACCATAAGCAACGCGAACGCAAAAAGAAAAAGCACGAGAGCGGCAGTAGTGACGAGAACAGATGCGGGATTCGTCGCATTGGTGACCTGGATGCCGTGTAAAGCTACGGTAAAACGCGCACACGGCTTCGCGCGAGAGAAACAGAAGATGGAGCGAGTGGGATAATGGTGCACATCGGGTCATGCAGCTAGCGAGCGCGCGCTGACGCTTGGGATTCGGAATTATTAGCTCTGGAGATGCGTTTTCCGCGAGTTGGGCTCCAGCGCGTCATGTATATCGATCGTAATAAAAACTCGGGGGACTTTGATGTGCCTCGGTTCCGAATGCAGTGCAGATGTTCTTTATTGGCTCGCTGAATTTATGCGGGAATTCATGAAGAGTTGAAGGGCGCGAGGCTCTTATGGAATCTTTGTGCTTGTGTTCGATTCATCGGCCAGCCTTTGCTAGTTATTTATCGTGAATTTTATAAATTTTGTTTTGATTATGTTCATTTTATTTTCAAATTTAGTTAGTTATTTATTTTATTTTTATTTAGTTTTTTAATACACAAAAGTTAAGAGTAAACTAAAACTAAAAAAATTGTATTTTAATAATTGAAACTTGAAGGTGGAGAGAAATACCAGATTATATTATTTAGAATCTTACAAAATAATACATAATAAGTATTTAAGATATATTCTAAAATTTCACTAAAATATATTTAAATACAATTAATATATAAAGTCGTCCTACTTATGAAATCTTTTATTATTTTTAAAGCTTTTTAAACGTCGCGTGAAAGGCCCTTTCTTTTACGAACTCATTCATTTTTTCTTTAATTTTTAATCTTTTAATAAAATTTAACATTCATTTATTCCTGGAAAGCACCTACGTTTTTATAAAGTTTGAAGTAATTGAATTCAGCCACAATAAAAGTAATTAAAAAATTGGGTGCTATGAAAACAAAATATGTCAGCGACAAAGAGAGTGGAAAACAGGTACTCGGAGGCGGAAATCCAATTGTGAACACGTGGGCGTAACTACTAAAGGTGGACGACGGAAACTTTATAACAGCTTCTCCTTGCTCGCTGAATGTTTGCCATGCTTAGATAAAGGAACTTTATTATTCTTCTAGTTCAGCGGCTTGCAATTTCCGCTCTATTTTTAGAGTCTCACGTTCAAGGTTATTAAGATATTGATAGAGACCAGGTCGCCAGAAGTAGAATGGAACTTTTACAAGCGTGGTAACATTTTCGTAATGACTTTGGACTTTGGTTACGCGAGAGTAAAAGAATTTCAAACTATTCAAAAGTTTATTTTATCGTGAATTTAGCGGAGTTTGTTGAAATAGTTCGTTATCTGCTTTCCGTTTAATGTGACAAACTTCATTGATCATAGAAGACGTACAAAAATTGTTTCATTAATATCATGAAATTAATGAATTTGATTTATAAATTCCAAACTGAATATTCCTGATTTAAGTAGAAAAGTCAATGAACAATCGGACATTCTCACATAAATCATTTTTTCCGCTCATAAAGCTGAAAAATTATATTTGTTCAATACATTATTTCAATAAAGCAATAACATTTCACATTTTACACCTTAATGACCTCAAACAAATATCACAAACTGCAACAATCCGAATCGCCATTGAAATTCTCAACACAGAAAAATCAAATTCCGAGGTACTCAAAACAATGTAATAGCCCTACTAGCCCGGCAACGCACGCACCACTAACATCGCAATAGCGCGATAATTTTAATCCCAAAGCTTCAGAATTTCTCGACCTTATGGAATCTGTCGAAGTACTTCTGCAAGTATGCCGCTGCAAGCATTATCCCTACGCGAGCACTCGAACTTAAGTTTGTGCCGGGCGCCCCGTATTCGGATACTAATGAGGTTTCCATGTATTTCGAAATAATACACCGCCCCCTACCTCTATACATATACATATTTCACGTAATTCAATTGAGCGCGAGCGCAGAGTCTAAACTTTAAGGCTAATTTCTACGGCGCGCAAGCTTGCTCTCGCTCTCTCCCTCTGGGCTGAATTAAACGCGCTTGAATTCGTCTATCAAATCGCGACCGAATGCCTTAATCTTAGTTGTCTGCACTTCTTGCGGTACTTGTTATTGCATTTCTTGGTTTTTGAATGGTAACCTAATTCTTACTTCGAATAGTTTATGGAAACATGTGTTAAACAATTTATTATAACGATTAATGTATGTTAATTAAATTAAAAATGATTTCAATCAGTTTATATGTTTGAAAAAATTCATATAAAACGTCAAAAAGCATCATTTAGGATTTTTCGAGAATTTAAACGCAGACAAAAAAGAAAACGTTTTATTATTCTTGACCGTATCTAAACTACTTAAAACAAAAAGCTACCACATCAATCCAAACAACAACATACTCGACCCAAAAGTATTATTCATGCGCGCAAAACCAAGCCTCTCTCGCCTACTTCCTTCTCAAACGCGCTCAGCAATTCTCGGCTCCAGTGCCGCCCTCGCGTTCCCGCGAAATTGCATCAACTTAATTCATATTCAGTAAAACGAGCGAGCGCCCACCGCCCTACTCTTCCCTCTACTCTGCTTACGTATGCCTCGCGAGCCAGGAGAGTGGATGCTCGTGGAACTAGCGCAGTAACGCCCGATATGTGCGCGGTTCAGTGGTGTTGCTTTTTCCTTTGCGTTGTTTATGTGTTAAATAATTATTTTCCGCTTTTTTTTGTGTAAAAATAATTGCTGGTAATAGCATTTTTTATCAGAGTATTGACAGTAAAAATCATTCGTGCCAATAAAATGGTTTGATAAAGTATTTAAAAATTGAAATGTTTATTACAGCTGCAGTATGAAACATTGAAAGAAAAAAGTAATAAAAACAACATCACTGTTAAAGCACCAATCCAACTCAGTGATTTCAACCGCAAGTAGATAAAGGTCGAGTTTATACGGACAAGTCCGTACGTTTTCTCTCGGGAGCTCGATTGATTTCACTTATATATGAAACATTTTCATATCGAATAAAGCACACCCGATAGAATAAAGCTTCCATATTTAAATACATATTTGCCATAGGTCAATAATTCAGGCAAGCGCACATCTCTCATCCCAAAGACACAAACTCCTCGAGTCGCTCTCGCTCTCCTGCTCTTAAAAAAAAAAAAAAAATACAGCCACTTTTCTTTTCATTAGTTATCTCTGTTCACCTAGCCGCTCCCTCTGCTGATTCTTACGCTTGAGCTCTCTTACCGCTCTTGCCTCCCGCGCTTTTCCCTCCGCGTAGTCAGACTCAAGTGCTCGCTCCTGCCGCGGTGGCCTCGCTTCCGTCTCATTACTCGCTGCGCCGAACGATCGAATTACCCACAATCAACATCAAACATTTTTAAACTCAATTTCACGTGAGCTCCGCGCGAGTGCGCTCATTCGCATCAATTTATTCTCCCGGCAGATCAGCTTCGCGTCCGTGCGCTTTGTCGAGTAGTAATAACGAGCGGCAAGCTCCTCGTGGAAAATCGAAAGCTCGCGCAGCCGCCGTCGCCGCCTCGTAGCGAGCTGGAAATCCCGCGCAAACTAGAGGAGGAGCGCCGGAAAAAAAAGAAGAGATGCAAGAAGCGCGGATTCGCTTTCGAGTGGGATGAATAAATGATTAAGCCGAGCGAGCATTTCAAAGGTAATAAGAGTTGTGATTTGGCTCATTTTTTTAAGGTTTTTTGTAAGTGGTGATTGGAAGGGATTTTTAAGCTGGAAATCGATAAAAGTATTGTACAATTATTGAATAATTCAAGAGATGAGAAATTGAATAATTAAGTACACGCAAACTTTTTTTTTTTTTTTGAAGCATTAATTTCTTTTGAACGAAGTTGTTCTTGCTACATGAATTAGCATTTTAATTCAAGTTAAATAAAAAATTCTCTAAAGTTTTTTCTGGAGACATCACTTTTCTAACTTTTCAAGGACATGCGTGCGTCAACTTAGTAGCTTTTAACTTCCTAACTAAACGTAAACAGCTCCTAAAACGCCGTCTTCTGGATTTGAAATTCATAAAAATCATCTTGAGTTATCATTAACATATTCATAAAGCTGAGACGACCTTCCTCTTATTTTAAATTAAGGAAGAGGGTCCCCTGCTCCAACAAAATTATTATAAGAAAAGGGGAATTAAAATGAAGGAACGCCTTACGTTAGTACTAGTTTACAAGTCTGATTATTGCTTATAACAACAAACACAAATAATTGAGTCGAGTAGGTTGAAAGTAAGATACATCAGATGAAAGTTTGTTTTTTCTTAAATTAATAAGGGTAGTTTATTTTTATGTTTCATTTTTTATAACATCCATCAAAGCAGCACATAAGGTTACAGTATCTAGTCGATTCGGATATCTGATACATCTATGGTGTAACGAGAGCCGGCACATCTCAGCTTACATGTAGCGGCATAATTGGCTTGTCAGTAATATAATGAGTTTCATACAGGCTATAGTAGAGTAAATTTTATTTTATTTTATGAAAATAAAATAAAAATAAATATTAAGAAAAAATTTGAGTTTGACATTTTAATACCGTTTTAATATTAATAATATAGTCCTGGTAGAGTGTTAACGAGTTTTGCCCGCTAAGTTTTTAGAAAGTAGCTAAAATCGGTAGCTAAAAACCTAGGAAGAATGTAATAAAAACTTTCTAGCTAAAAACCTGTTAAAACAGAAATCAAATGTTTAAATTAATTAAGTAGTTATTATTATTGTTAAGCGGCATAATAGAATATCTGAAACTTTAAAATCAATTATCTAGTGTTAATGTTATTAAAATTTTATATTTAAATATTTATACGTTCCTTTCTATTCTTAATTGTAGAGGTTAGTTATTATACACATCTAAATGTCGGAGCGTGTACCAACGAGTATAGATGCTGAGTATTAACTATATGTATAGCTACCAAGCACGACTACGTATGTATTAGATTATACGCAATGGATTATAGTCTGCTTTATATTTAGATAATTTTAGTTCATCTACATAATTCTATTTTAAAATTTTTATTGATATGTTGAAAAAGGATAAACTATTTTTCACTATAAAATTGTACAATTACTTTTCAATAGTAAAATATTAAAAAAAGTATATATAATAACAATCAAATTTCATTGGCAACATTAAATACATGACATAAATATATTTCCATCAGATTCTAACCTACAATTTTCAACCTCACTGCTAGCACGCGTAGCAGAAAAGCAGATCGTCATTCGCGCATGCTCGGTGGTCTATACGTATATAAACACTGCAAACGTGTATATAGCTATAGATATATGGCGATGAAACATTGGGATGATAGCCTTATACTTTCGATGAATAAATTTTCGAAAAATGAGCTTAAATTAAAAAATGTTTTGGATTTAATAATTTACTTGTATTGATTGTATTCAACAATTACATTATTTTAAAGTTTGATTTCTTAGGATAAGTATATCAGAAATGTTAAAAAGGTTATTGTAAAATAAGCAGGTCTCTAGTTAAAACCCCATTAAAAATCTCCTCTGGTTAACGTTTTTATCGTTAATTTTTAGCTATTCCTTAGCGGGTCGCGTTAATTTACTGCTAGAAACCCGATAACATTTCTACCAAGGAAAGAGTCTACAATTTATACTTTTTAAAATACGGTACTTAAAAAAATTAATAATAATGATGAAAATAACGTTTATTTTTAATTAGAAATTTCATTTTCAATTTTACATGGGGAAAACTTTGTTGAAGGATTATTCAAATTACTCTTATGTGTTACACTAGAAAGCTTATATCGTATTAATATTATTTATTATAATATTATTATTAATTGTAAAATTTTGAACAAATAAAATCAATTATACTTTTTAGGTTTTAATTTACTAAAAGAATAACACTTTTATTGAAAATGTACAGAAACCATTTAGAGGTCACAGATTTCACTGGGCTGCATATATATATTAATTGATTATCTAATGAAGTTGTGGAATACGTTTATTAATAATTACTGTTTTAATAGTAAATAATCTCTTATAACGACTCTGTCCTACTGTTAGTAGACAATACAGTAATTTTTAATAGCTCGCATATAAAATACCATTTCTTATTAAAGAAAATGTATAATAATTCATGAGAACATTACATTGTTATTATTATTCTTATTGTTATTTTTAATAGACATTAAATTTCATTAAAATATAGTTATATCAAATTTTTAGTTATGAATTTTAAATTCCTGAAAATGTGATTGACAGTCTACCTGTTTTCCCTTTTACCGATTTCACAATATCTTGTCATTATTTCTTTATAGAGAGAAATAACAGTAGAATATTTGACTTCCTTCAAAGAGGTACCTCTTAAGCCAATGCAAACCTTGCATTCAAAACATTACCTTCTAAATCCCAAAAGATATATCATCTCTCTCGCGTACAAAATCATTTTCATTTCAAATCAAAAGGATGCTGCTTAACTGAAAAACTCCTTTCTCCTCGCACAAGTAAATCCACAGTAAATTCGGCAGCGTAACCCTTCCCCTGTCTCCCTCTTTACGATTCCTTCTCACTCGCTATTCCCCGCTTTACGACTCTGGCCCGGCTCTTTCTGCAACTGGACGTACATATACTCCCGCTCGCTCGCGCGCATTCATCTAGGGTAGCTTGCGCGCGCGCGCGCGCGCTCACGGTGCAATCGTATACAGACGCGGCTGACCATTCGTCCGGTCCAGCAGTTCGACGCACCTGCGTGCGCGGGCGCTTGTGTAACCGTCCAACGAGTGCGTTTACAGGACTGAGCCGGCAGGCAGCAGCAGCCGTTACCCTCCCTTTATGCGCTTCCGCGGATGACGACGATTCGGCCAGGCGTGCCGGTGCTCCTCTTCTTCTGCTCTTCGCATGCAAGAGGGGATATGCGTTAGCCGCTGCGATTGATCTTGTGCGCCAGCTCGTTATTAATAGACGTGCGAGTGAATTCGAGAGGCTTTGGAGATTCGCGCGAATCGCTCGTCGAGGGGTGAATTCGCGAATGGGACAAATTTTCGGATGCGATTTGGAGAGATCGTTTTTGCTGGAGGAAAAGTTGAGTCGGGATTATTGGTGCCTGTGAGTAGGTTCTATTTTTTGGGATGTTGCGTTTAGAATAATTCATTTACAAATTCTCAATAACATATAAAGCCACTCAGCTCAAATCTCAAGAAAAATAAAATAAAATTAAACTTATCACCGTCAATAAAGAATTTCCATTCGAGAATAGCCATTGGCCTCAGCGCCTGCTGCGGCTGCATTTTTGCTCGATCGCGATCAAAATTCACGAACCCCAACGTCGCGCATTCTTCCCTCGTTCTTCCTCCCACTCTTTTTCACTGATCGAGGCACCTAAAGGCGATCCGGTTCACGCGCCTAGGAATTCCAATCGTTTTTCGGTGGCGCGGCAACGCGCCGGATCTAAATCGACGGGGATGACTCGCTTCTGCGCGGCGTGCTTTTTCGCGGCGCGCAATCCAGTCGGGCCGCCGGCGCGTTTACGACATCCGTTTGGCCTTCTTTATGAGCGTGGGGATCGACGATCCCTCCCCCGTTGCCGAGAAAGCTCGTCTGCTCAACGACTCCCAGGTCGCTGCTTTTTTCTCCCCGGATATCTCTCCTTTCTTTCGGCCCGCTTGCCAGCGCTCGCGTGCAACAAGGCGCGTCCACCTAAGATTTTGTTTTTTACGAGCCCGGCGCTAATGCGTCCGGTGCTTTTAATTTGAAGATTGTCTGTCTGGTTTGGGAGTGAGGCGATTGTAGAGATGGAGTTGTTCAAGATTAATATTTTGGGAATTGGTCTTTAACGACCGTGTAATATGGTTTAAGTAAATAAATTCTTATTGTTTTTGTGTACGATTCTGTATTGATTATAGCAGAAGAAACAAAATGATGTAATTTTGAATTAAACTGTAATGGTTAACTGGATATTTCAGTTTTCATAATTGTGTTGCATGAAAATTCTTGTTGATAAACAACAATGTTGAAAATTCTGCACATAAAGAGCTATTTTAAATAATTAAAAATCAGTGATGCAAATTAAAATTTGAATTTAATATGTTAAAATATACCAGCCATTTAAACAATCTTATATTAATTGTAATAACAAGGTTTACAAATATATTTTTAAAATTTTTAGAATGACAAATTAAAAAAAATTGCTTTAAATTTTTTAATTTAAGTTACACACAAAATAGTATGAGTGGTAAAGTTGAACCATTCTTCTTGAATAACATTATTAATAAAAATATCACATTTATTGTATTTTTTTTTTTTTAATTTGTACTATCATTTTTTCAAATTTATTTATATACATCTTTATACATATTATTGATTATTATATCTATATAATATATTAGAAAAAGTATTTTTACTCCAACCTAGATGGAGAAATTCTTCTATAAAGATTCAAGGAAATTATAAGCCTTTTACTAAAAGTGCACATTTTAATTTTGCAAACCGCATAAAAAAGAATACCATGAAAACTTCCTTCCGCCCTCTTCGCGACGAGTAGAAGCCGAAGAATTGTCGAAAAAGCAGGAAGAACCCTAACGGCGCAAGCGCACGAACAGTACGAGAAAAGGGAGATAAGAAACGCTAAGATAAGAAGGGAAAAGCGCGAGAGAGATAGAGCAGTATGAGGGAAAAAGAAATATGCGCGCACTAGCGCGTCGCGCAGTCTACAAACTTTATCCACTTTGCATGGTGATGGTCCCAGATTCGGAGCCGGAGACAAAATGGCGCTCCGGGACCGAATCGATTCCGAACTTATACACCCTTCTCTCCTGCCCCCTGGATATATTTACGAGCCACCGAGTCAGCGCCCTTCGATTTTTATGCGTTAATCCGATCCGCGCGCTTGCAATTTTATTCTCCGCGGAGGCGCTTTTTTTCTGCGCACGCGGTGTTTGCGAAATGAAAGCGTGAGTCGGATTATACGGGGGGAATGCTCAGGTTGCATTCCTGAGAAAATTGAAAAATGATGATTCCAGATTTTTCGCGACACTTTGAGATACGGGGAAAGGGTCTATAGGAATTTTCTATCGTTGATCTCTTATGTGGTTTATAGTTATAAAATTTTGATCGTCTAAATGGTAATGGCTGATTGGAAATCAAAGGATCATTGCCCTGTTAGGAAAGACTTATAGAAATATTTATTAAAATGAAAATGAAGCTTCGGATCATATAAAGTGACATGTTAAGGCGACATTCTCAGGCTTGCTCTTTATATTTTGGCACCAAACTTTGCTCCAAAGTCTTGAAGTTTTTTTCTAGATAAATCTAAGTACTGTGGGGCACATAAAATATTATACTTGATAATGCCTGTACTGTAAAAAACTCTTATTTGCATATTTCAAATTATGACGTGTTAAAGTCATGTACCTAACTTCTTTTTTGCCAACTTTTTTTTGTCAGCTCCAATGTGATGACAGAGATAAATGTTAAAACTCCTAAATAAAATAAAAACTTAACTCAACAAAATAAACAATTCTTCTTATGTTCTGACACTTTCCTGCTAGCACGTGTGGCTCATCGAACCAAAAAAGAGAGTAACAATTGATCCTTATCATGGATCTTGAAGCGGTAACGTAACAGAAGCACAAAAAACGTTAAACGTCGCAAAATTTCAGGTCGCAAAAAAGACGCTATATAGCTTTTAATTCTCACCAGATATCGTTCAAGCCATTTTTTAAAATCCACAGAGTAACTCAAACTTTATTTACACTCAGTAAAAGTAATTTTGCATTTTAATGCACTCTCATCCACAGCAATAACTCGTTCGTCAAAAAAGAGAAAAAAAAGGAAAAACCAGCGGCAGCATCGCGCGAAGCCACCTGTATACACTAACAGCGCCCATTTTAATGGCTCGAAAGTGCGCGCAGCGAGACACGCCTCTTCGGCCGGGGGGATCTTTACGATGCATGAGCACGCATACCACAGGCACTCGAGCTTTGCGCGCTTGAACAGCGCGGACTTACTTTTACATTGGCTCGATGACACTCGAAATTTATTTTGCCGCCGCGACGAAGAAGTAACGAGGGCGCGAAAATGCCGCGCTCGCTCGTGCTTAACGAGCGCACTTTAGCTCTTAAGCAGCCCTCGAATGCAGACAGATTTATAACGCCCCGTTCGCGTGGGATACAGGCCGAGGAGACGGATGCTCAGGGTTGAATTGATTTCATAAGGCCGCCGGGGAGGGTTTAAATTTAGAGCGCGCCGAGCGAATTAACGCGGGTTAGCAGATTGGATTTTTTATTGGCGAGGCTCGTTGAAATTAGAATTTTACGAGATTCAATTGTTCATGGTTTTGTTTTGAGAAGTAACTATTGCTTTCGGGCAATGTTTTATTTATGTACGTACTCGCCATTTGTTTTAAATTCCATGTAATTTTTAGTATAAATAATATATTGGTGTTTAAGGTGGCTGCGCCATTATAGGAAAAATAACAAGAAGTAAATAAAAAAATATGATTAAAAGTATGAGTTTTGAGTATTCTATTGCAATAATTTTTTATGGGGGTCATCGACCAATAAGAGAAAAAAATTGTTGAAAATAAAAAAATTAAAATAGGCTCTTATGGGAAAATTAACATTTTTACCTTTAATTAAATGAATATATTATAGATTCGACTAAAAATGTAAGAAATAATAGACTTCTATTTATAGATTAAAATAAAACAAACAAAAAATCGCCAGTTATCGATGAAATTTACAAAATAACTTAATTTATAACATGAAATTATAAGTTTCACTTTAAAAATCCGTTACTATAAAACCTCAAAGATTCACTAAAATTAGTGACTCGGAGGTAAAGACTTCTCTTTGTTCATTAAAAGTATTATATAATAAATATGAAATATTTTTAATGTGGCTAAATAA
>UELX01001470.1:29990-43475 GCA_900480035.1 Eupelmus urozonus | reverse complement strand
GTATCGATTACTCTATATTAATTTCTTTCAAATTAAAACATAATCATCTTACTTTTCGATTAGAATGGAAATATTTCTATATAATCCTTACCACAGAATGAAATAATTACAAACCAATATTAGAAATCCGCTAAATTTAAATAAATTTTTTACTCTCTGAATAATGTAAAAAAATTCGTTTTTTTTTTAGTTTTAATATTCTTTTATTATTTGATTTTTCTCTAACATTACGAAAATTATTTTGCGTATTAAAAAAGATTAATCAATACTTATTTCAATATTAAAATGGATACTTAATGCTTATGACAAAGTAATTTAATTGAAGTAAACTTCACCATTAATCACTACAAGTTCCGATAAATTAATTTTCAGTGTCAGAAATCATCGTAATATTAGAACATAAAATTTCGTTTTTAATATCTCTCTCTCCCTCTTTAATTGACTACCAAACTTCAGGAAAACAAAAACTCAAATCAAAATGCAAAATGATAAGGTTCGAAGCGTCACGCGTGTGAAACCGGATATTGCCTCAGCGACTGCGATTGAAGAGTCTCATCCGGATTCCTGCATCGCCTGCAAGAGGCAAAAAAGAGATGGCTGTAGGGCACTCTCGTATCAAGCAGCGAGCGTGTCTCAATCGATGCCGAAACCGCGAAAAAGAAGGACTAACGACTGACGATTATATAAGTGCACAAAAACCGCGGAGCATTGTTCGATCATAGCTGGTTATTGTAGTTAAGAAAATAATCTGTATAAGAGATTCAAAAATATATTCAGCGAATAAAGACGGTTGGTTAGAATCAAAGATAATACAAATAGTATGAGAAGTTACTATACAAAGAAAATAAATCTAGTTTTAAGAGAAACTATTTCCGTATACTCTTAAATACGCCCTTGAAACTATCCTTCCCCTAATCCACGCGAAAGCAACACCAAGCTTTTATTCCCATTAACCTAATCCCCACGGTTTAATTTTCGTTTAGATAAACGCTAAGAACCCCTCGAACTCGCCTCCACATAAACAAGCCCGCAAGCATGAGCCCTTTCAATCACTTCCGACAGGGGAGGTAACCCGAAGCATCAAGGTGTAATTTTATCAAAGACAAATCGTATCCCCGAGACTAGCCGCTAGCCTCCGGCTTTCTCATGACGGACAAGCCTCGAGATGTGGAGTCAAACGGGGGCCGGTCCGCGCGTCTATACCGAGCGCTCAAGGATGCGGAATGATGTAGAGCTCGCTTCAGAGCCGGCCCGTCGCCGGCTAATCCGGAGCTGGAATTGGAAAACAAACACGCGCCGACACATTTGACACATTTGAGTGATTTGCTTATCTGAATGGATGCCTGGCGTGAGGCTAATTTGCGGCGAAGCTAATTGCCGCAGGTTGCGCGGTTAATAAGTCGGGAACGAGGGACGTTTAAGCGACCGACGAGTGGACGAAAATTTTTAACGGCGCGACGGTTTTAGCTCCGCCGTTGACTATTAGTTTGATTGACGCGGAAAATGAAAAACGTCCGAAGCTCGTCGAATTCACTTTTGATCGGCTGCAGAGCGAAATAAACGGAGCACGTCCAAATAACAATTAGCCCTAATGCATCGCGGATGGAATACGGTATGACGAGAATCAGAGCTCAACCCTCACCGGAAACAAAAGAAAACATAAATCATTCGCGGCTTTCTCTGCGCAGTGTTACAAGTCACAATGAGCCAGTGCCGGAAAAAGGCGGGAGTGGTAGGGTCAGGGAGGAAAAAGAAGCGGAGCCTCTGGCAAAGCTCCGCGCGAAAGGAGAATTTTAATTACGGAGCGAGGCGCCTTATGGACTTTATCATCTGCGGAGGAGAATCGGCGCGATATTCAATTACGGCGTTCAGCGAAATAGCCGGGGCTTTCCTCGAATTACGAGCGACAGGGACGATAAGGAAGAAGGTCGAGGGTATCTGTATATATATATGCTAGTGGCTGTGTTGTTCTTCTCTTTTTTTTTGATGGAACGTGATATAGTTCAGGCAAATAAGCCGGTGGACGCGAGATTAATTTGGGTTTTAACGGAGCGCTGACGCGATTATTGCTACTGACTGATCTCTGAAATTAAGAGCGCTAGGAGAATTATGCTCTGACCAAGCATTAATTATCTTTAAATTAACCAAATGCATTCACAATATAGTTTCTACTTAACACCACAGTTCAAAATAACTTCATAATCTCCATCATCACCGCACCACTAACTCCTCCAAAATCCGTCCACCCACCTCCGCTCATTACCAATCCTAACAAACCCATCTGCCACAATCAAGGGAAACAGCAGCTCGGGCGTCGCTCTGCAAACAGGCTCAAAACCAAAGGCGCCTTTTCGAGCGACCACTGATGTTTCCTATATCGGTTTCTCGCCGCTGACGCTGCGGACGTCCTCTAATCAAACGCCGGCGCTGGCCGCGTGCGGCTCCGCACTCATCAGCTCGTCGATCCGCAGACAAACTCGGGGCGAGTGTCGCCGGCGCCACCGAGGGAAATCGGTAAATTGAACCGGCATTGATTGGAGAGGGAGGCCAGCCGGCGCGCGCTGAAACGTAACGAAGCCGCAGGCGGACCGCCGGATATTACTGTTACCGAAGACTATTCGATTTGCTCAGGTGAACGAGAAGACAAGAGCAGCGAGAGGCCGGAAGCTTCCGCAACGAGCAGTCGATCGATTCGATCGCGTTTCCTTTTTCGTATTGAGCTAGAGGCTGGGCGGGTTTAAACGCTGGCTTTTTTTCTTTTTATTGGGGGTTGGCTTTCGGATGGATCGGCGTCATTAGGATCGAGTTTTTCGCATGGATAATTTTTGTTTGAAAGATGGTTTTGGAATTTTTAGGGTTAAATGTTGTTTTTAAGGGTTTGGAAAATGATGCGGGATAATTGGAATGGTTAGTGATTGATACGTCGGTCTTGGGTAAAGGATTTCTGGTTGAATTATAAAGTCATAAAGGAAACAGTCACGTAAATTTGAAGGTTAATACATTTTTCCCATTCAAAGGCTTGATGTCCTTTATTCGCTTATTTCATGAACAAATAAACGTCCATTGTTAATTGAATTTCGCGCTCGGTGACAAATTATATTATTTCGTATTTGTTTGACGATGTGGTTGAGATTATACGCTTGTGGCTAATCGATGCCTCTGATTTAATGGGAATCGCTAGAACAATGTCATATTCAAGCGGCCGGCCGCGAAACTAGAGGCGCGTAAATCATTTTTAAAATCATCGAATGTTTGCAAATGATCCTTTGATATTTTACTGAATACGTGCATATTTATTTAATTAACCCAGCATCGATTGCATTTTAATGCACCAGCTTGAAACTGAATTGTACTCAATTCTAAATACTCTTTAAAAACATAATCATTTAATAAAAATTTCACATTATTCGTAAACTTACCTTACACACGAGAAAAAACTTACTTTCCCCACCGTAAACAGTAAGCCCCGCGTCTCTAAACATCTCAGCGCGCGCATCAATTACAAAACAAAATCAGCCAAGCAAAACACCAACGAATCCCAGCTTAAGCTATACAGATACATTTTACAGCTCGAGTCTCGGCTTTCTCTCCGTCTCTCTTTGTAACCAGAACCGCCTCCTTTCTCGCGTTTACCCGGCAAGTTGATCCTCGCGCATTAATAATCCCTCAGTCGCTCCCGGCGCTTGCACGGGAGGCTTGGCCTCGTGCGTTTCTACTTTTAGGGAGGAGGGGGAGGCTAGCGCCGCGCACGCCACCCCGCCGGGCTCAATCATTAATCCTGCCGGTTTCAAGAGACATTTAGACTCGCGCTGGCGGCAGCGGCAGTTTCGTCGCCCAGTGATTCGACCCTATTTATTCTGCCGAATCACGAGCTACAGCCGTGAAAGGCAAATAGCCGTTGATACCCGTTCTTAAGTTTTTCTTTCGGGACAGTGTGAGTGGAGATTTCTTTCTTTTTTTTTGAGAGATGACCAACGCGCGTGGAGTTTTTGCGAGAGGATGATGGAGCGTTATCAGGAGGAGGGCTGAATCAATCGGGTAATGAATGAATCGCCTGACCAGTCATTTATTCGGCTGGGCAATGAGAAAATCGGTCGTTTTTCTTTTGCGTGGATTTGTGAAATTTTTTGCGGGGTATTGGATAATCGGATGCGGGCTGATTTAGTTTCTGGGAGATTTCCTTTTTTCGGATGATGGATTGGCTTGATAGATTAGGTGCTCATTCGTTGCGACTAAATTATTTATGAATCGGAGTGAAAAACATTTTTTTGGGACTGATGGTATACTGGATAAGGAATACTTGTAATTAGTAATTAGTAACAAGAGAAGCTGGGGCCTATTTGGTGCGTAGGGATAAATAGATGCATTGACAATTACTGGTCATTTATGGTATATATAATAATTCTAAACTACCGCTATCTAGACTCCATTTAAGGTATATACTATTAATTTTAGGGAGATAGCTAGTATAGCTATAATAATTGCTGAGTTTTGAGATATATTAAGGAAGTTCGATAGATCTCGGCTTGCGGGGCGACAAAAGCGGATCCCCCCACTTCGCGCTCGACGTTCCGCTACTAGCACGAACTCCTGTTCAGGTGTACAAGCTTAAGTTTTTATTGGTATTTTTGTTTATTACATAAAATTGAAATTGTCAATCTGTACCAAACTTTACACATACATTTTTCTGTATTTATTTAACAGCCAGAATTGTTTTTTACTTATTTCTATATTTCCGGTAAATGTTCTTTATGTTACTTCATTTTTATCGAATCTGTCATAAGGATTTTTTCATTATATGATACAGTTGGAACTAATTTTAAAATAACTTTTGTTCCGAGAACTTTCAATCGATATAATTTATTTTTATTTCTATTTATTGAGTGCAAGTTACTTGAATAATTAATAAGATGTTACAAAATTAAAATTATTTTTAATGATATTTATTTTTGTGTAAATACTAACTGAAATAGCTGATTTTTTTTAACAGTAAGAAAATATCGACAAAATTCATATCGTTGCTAGGTCAGCAATGATCCATTGAACCTCATTTTTCAACGTTTCCAGGTAAACTGCGAAAACGAAAGAACAAAACACGGCGTTTTGCAGTGTTTCTTTCTTGAAGTCATAAAAATGTATTTAACAAAGACGTGCAAGATACATATTTCTTAATCAACATAAATGTACAATTTTGCTTTTAAAATATTGAAAAACATTATACTCTTAATTAATATTTACATTGTTTATTTGAATAACCATTATAAATTAACAACTGCACTATCATTTTTACAGTACACTAACAAAAAAAAAAAAACAAATATCGCAGACATCTCTCCCAATTCACTTTTCGCACCTGACCAACTCCAAGTAGATCAGTCCCGAGTCCGGTCAGCCTACCCGTATTTTCCTTTCCGATCCGCTATACCTCAGCCCTGCTCTCGTAACAATCGAACGCAAACACGTTCGTGCTCCCGGAAAATCAGCGGAACACGAGCATAGCACAGCCCGCGCCTTCTTTCCCTCGTACACATGCACTCTTCCCCGCGATTTCCAAGCCAAAGGCTGCAAGCTCTCCCCGATCGAACTCGCCGAACGAGCTTGAGCTTTCCTCGTCCGTGCAAACCGCTCGCGCCCGCCGAGATACAACCGCGAGGTAAACAACGTTCTATTCGATTGCCGCGCTCGCTACATGCACACGATCTTTCCTTCCTTTTCTGCGCCAGTCAGCTGCTCTCTCGCGCTTGCGCATCCTTCTTTGTCCTATCGCTCTTTGTCTTTCGATGCCTTCTCGCGTCTCTGTTGTTCTCCCCGGCAGAGCGCGGCTCGAACTCGAAGTGGGTCAGGAGAGAAGGGCGATTGAAATCCGACGGCAAGAAAATTAAAGAGTTCGCGCGAGGGCGCAAGCTCGCTATCCCCTGGGAAGACGGCGAGCGCTCTCGCCTTTTGCCAAGTGTATACAGTCGCGGGAAAAGAATAGGGGAGTGGTTGGCTGTGAGGGAGGGAGGGAATTTCTGGGAATGTTTCTAGGGCAAATTCGATTTGCGGCTTCTTCTTCTTCTTCTTCTTCTTCTGCTATTTGTATTTTTTCTTTGTTTTTTAGTTGTTTCAAGGATAGTTAACGGCTAATGAGATGCATTGAAGTAATTGAATGCACTCTGTAAATCGATTATTGGATGCAACTTCTAATTACTATTTCAAAAGTTACAGTAAGAATAACTTAGGGCTTTCTGTTCAAAATGTCGTCGTCTGTTACATTACGAAAAGAAGGCTCACTTGCAATAAAAATAAATCATATCATATAAAGCACGGCAATTGAGATTACTATCAGCTTAATCAAACAAACAGGTGCAATAGACCAGGTCTCTTCAACGTCACGTGTTTATCACGTTAACACGTGACCCGTATCACGTAAAAACCCTTAATATTAAACCCCTATTGCTTACACTTCCACCCTTCTATCAATCCCACCCCCGCCGATCAAAACAGTGCCACGATCCAACTCAAGACTGTCTACCGGAGAGGCTCCCAGTCCTAATACAGCAAAAGAGCGAGGCGAGTCAACTTCCGTGTACGTGTTTAAAGGTGACATAATAAACACCCCGGGCAACTGTGGATACATACACAGGTTCACAAGTACGCAAAGGGGTAAATATTTTCTTGGGGCAAACACGCGAGCTCAGAAAGAGTTCGGAAGAGGAAATAGGTGCCGCGTGGCTGATGCAAAATTAATCCGTGCGCAGCTTGTGGATTCGGTGAACTGAGAAGGAGGTACAGATAGAGCGTGGGAGTAAAGATTTTCCGGGATATAGTCGGACTATGCGCTCCAGTCGGAAGTATTTTGGTATTTGCCGGAGGAATTTCGAGGCTGGATGCACACGGTAAATATTTCTTTTACGTTTGCTAGGTGTAACTACGTTGGTGTACCTTTGGTGAAGAGGTTATCCATTTATTTAATGAAATAGAACACTGGCGGTTATATTATAATATATTGTTTAAATATGTGCAAAAATTTTATCGATATAAAGACAGGCGTTATCTCGTGCAACAAAAATCACTTCAACAATCATTTACAGATGCATTAAATATGAAAAGACTGAGTAAACTTTGGTTCATAATTTCATACTACCAGCAAAACAAGATCTTCGTCCTACCTCTCAGTAATTAAAACGTTACAAATTTCTTAAACTACCAACGCAACGTCCGTCGTTATCCAACCTTACAAAAAGAGGACCCTCTGAAGCTGCCCCAAGCCTCTCTATTTATATCCACGAGAGCATCTTTGGCGAGAAAGTCCGACACCCTCCCTTTTGTGCGTGCGAGCGAAAATTTCGCGTGGCGAAGAAAATTAGCCGACGATACAAGCAGCCAAGGTAGAGCGAGAAGAGAGAGAGAGAGAGAGATGTTATCTTCAAGGGCAGCGGGAGGAGGGCTATGAGTGATTAACTGGCGATGCTTCGTTAAGGAGGCGCCGCTGTGTGCTCCGATGCCTCGGCGCGATAGCTTCTGGCTTTGGTTGTTAATTAGGCTTAATGGTTTTGTTAATGGCGCTGAGTTGTCGGCTCGAGTTTGCGTTTGTGACATGCCGAGAGTGCTGTGTGTTTGTGGCGAATGGACTTTTTTTGCGTGCGTCTAATGGGAAAACCAATGTTTTTGTTGATTAATGGATCGTTTTGTGGGAATTTTGAGATCGGAGTGGAAATTGTTTGGTACTTTATTTGAGTACGTGAGTTGTTGAACTATTGCTCTGTGGATTTATATCTTGTTTCTGTATATTGTGTACGATACAAATTTTGTAGTAAATATTTTGATATTTATCTGTACATATAAATTGCCGGATTAATAAAGATAAAGAGGAACGTTTGAATACGAAATGTTGATTGTATCGCTAAAAACAAGTGTATTTACTTGAGGGTCTCTTTTCCGCGATTCTTCAACGATAGCAGATAGCATCAAAATTATTCTATTCGAACTGTAGCGGAAACCATTTAAATTATGACTGGAAAAATTTACGCAACATTTAATTCTATGATTTTCCGGAATAAGTAGGTAAATCTATTTTCAGTGTTTTTGTAAAATTAACGATTATATTTTGAATCGTATGGCCGGGGTTTGAAAAAACAAGTTGATAGTAGATAAATGTAAACAATTAAGACTGTGTTTATTTAGATTAAAATCAACTTATGAAGTGATTACTTAAACATGGACATATTTTCTATTTACTTGCAGCCGGGGCGATACCTCTATTAAATAACAGCTTTTCGATAAGTTTATAGATACTATTTTTTAAGTGGAACCTCCAGACCTCTGATAATCTGTTTTAATTATAGTTTGAAAAATAAGGCTTAAGTAATTATTTTAGGGAACTACAAAATCTTAAATTATGATTCATAACTCAAAGCAAAATATATTATTATTAAGCAAGAACAAGCAAAGTTTAGATAAAGTATATTAATTTAAAATTTACTGGTACGTTCATCAAATATAAAATATACATTTGTGGAATCAAAAAATTCATGATACGAAGGACCAGTTATTAATATAGTATCCTCTTTCAATCATGCATTTTTATAAATCAAGGCAGAAAAAACTAACTAGGGAAATTCAAAATTAGCACCATCCAGAAAAATAAATCGAATCCAAACAATATCTTTCCGAATCTAAAAACACCTATCCTCAAAATAACACTCAAAAACTCCTTTCCAATAAATTCACACCACTCCTAGACCATTACCCCAACCCCAGCAACTCTAGCTTACACCTCACCCACTGCAAAACCCGTTAATCAGCCGGAAAATCTTTCCTAAATTATGCCCCATTTCAATACAACGCCCGCAGCCCGCATAAAATAACGAAGTAAGAAACGACTCGGCGGCTCAGTTCGACTATAAAACGAAGACAGAGAAAGCGCGCGCGCGAGAGAGAGAAAGCGAGCTAGCGGGTGAAACCGGGAGGGGATCGAGAGGGCGGATTTGGAGCTCTGCCACGTCGGGAGTGCCCTCACTGGCTCGAGAGGCACTACTGCGATCAGTGATACCAGGGAGAGCGGGCGGAGGCCGCTCCGCGGTTGGCACTTGTGCAGCGGCGCAAGAAGCGAGGCCGCGAGAAGAAGAGGAAACAGGTGGAAAAGGTGGTGGGGCCGGGCTAGGGGAAGAGTTAATATTGATAATCGCTCGGCCGACGAGAGAGAGAGAGGGGGAAGGGGGTGGGAGGATTTAAGCACGTCGTTCAGCTGGAGCTCTTTGCGGCCTGAGACGACGGATTTTTAATTAACGATGAAGTTTTTCGAGGGTGAGCTTTTTGAAGGGCGGCTGAGAGTGGAGGTTTCGCCTGACGAGTGGATAAATATTGTTTTGAATTGATTGGAAGGCTTATTTTAGCGCTGTATTGGAATATTAAAAAAAAATTTGTGTGTGAGTGTCGAATAATTTTTTAAATCTTGGTAATACGTTCGGAAAGTAATTTAAAAACATAAATCTCTTTAATATAGTCAATTATTGTGGGTCAGTATTTTAAGAGCGTGCCAAGTTCTATTAGCGAACCGTAAAATATATTACTCGCAGTAATAAGCCTAAGTTGAAATTTCATTTCAAAATGCTTGAGGAGCATTAAAGCGCGATATAATTAATGGTCGCTAAAGTATCGAGTTTAGAGTGAAGTTTTGCGTAAAGTTTAGCGGCAAGTTTTTCTGGGCGCTAAAATATCTACAGCGCGCCGGTGTTGCTACATTTTATTGCCAAAACTTGCCCAGGCCCGCAGTCCTCGCAGACTTAGCTAACTTTGAGCAATAAAACACTTTAGTTACACCACTAAAATTCATCTCAGTGAAGTCCTCTTATACTAAAGCCTGCTTTCTTATGGCCACTTTTAAGCTCCGCCATTAACTCTTAATCGCAAAAATTCTGCCGTACATTCTTTTTTCCAAACATAATTCTCCCGGCTAAAAACTTCATAGCCCTGCATAATAAACAATCCACCGCTCGCTTGAAATTCATCTCACGAATAAAAATTAGCAACGGCCATTAACCTTAAAAAAAAACCAAAAACTCTCCAATCCAAACACATCAACCCACTTCAAATATTCCAAATCAACACCGCAAACCCAGCCACTCCCTCCCCCCGTCATCCAGCTCATTCCCCTCCATCACTTCCCACAACCTCCTCGCAGTTGCTTTTTCCAGTTCTCAAAGCCAGCTGCCAGGCGCACGCTAGCCGGCGCTCGATCATCGCGCGGCTCATTTTCTCGAAAATTGCGCGAGTGTCGGGGCGCGCCTTGCCGGTGCAGCCGCACTCCAGCGCGGCGCGCTGGGAGAGCCTCGCGCTGTCTGCATGCAACAACAGCCATGTATAATTGCACGCATCTGCACACAGCCCCACCGGCTGGGAACTCGCTGCACTTAAGCGAGCGCGCCGCGCCAGTCGCGCCATTGTGTCTACCGCGCGCGTTCCGGTTTTGTAAATGAGCAAGCGTGTGTGGCTGGGTGTACACGTGGCTCTCTCGGTTTTCCTCGGCTGGTTTCGACTTGGTCAATGCGACGAGGTATGAGGGCTGATAATCGGAAGTCGGAGAGGTTGGAAGCTGGAAGTAGGAGAGTCAAGATGCCGGATGTTGGTTTTAGAGAGGTGTTTGTTCATGGGTATTATTGGGAAGATATTGGGTTGTTATGAATGTTTGTTTCTGTAAATATTGAAAATTATGATTATTTTTTTTAATTCTTTTATAAAATAGTTTTCCACTCAGTATTTAATATTATTCAGTGCTTATTGTAGTCTAAAATGCTTTAGTAATCTCAGATAAAACGTCAAATCAGTACATTCTCGATATTGCGTTAACCGAGAAATTACTCCCAACAAATGCCAAAGAAATTCCACAGTACATTGTCAGAATAAAATTAATCATTCAGAGAACATCAGAAGGATAACAGCCTCAAGAAAGGAAGAAAGCCCAGCAAAACGTAAACGAAGCGAAAGAAACAACAACGAATCAACGCTGATAAAAGCAAGAACGAGAGCGAGAAAGGAAGAAGACAAGGGAGAAAAAGCAACTGGCACAGCTCGCAGAAAGCGCGAAGACGCAGGAGAGAAAGAGAGAATAAGGCGAGCCGAGCGAAATTAATACGAGGAGTGAAGTGCGCGCGCCGCGCGCGAGTCTCGTAAAATTAACGGAATTTCGAGTTTGCTCGAGGCCTGTCGAGTGGAGTTTCGAAAGCGCACTGTGTGTTTGCTGATAGAGTGTTACACGGGCGGCGCGCAGTTAAAATTAATGCAGAATTATGTAGGCGGAGGGGCCGAGTGGGAGGAGAAGCGCACCTTTGTGCTCGCGCTTTGTGCGCGCATGTATAATTAGAAGGCAGCTGCCTTTCGCATTTTTTTTCCGTTTCTGTTTGCGCGCGAGCGTTGAGCTGCTTTCTTCGCTCTTGAATGCGGGGGGTGCGTTTGTTTCGTTACTTCTCTTCTTTTTTTTTTTTAAGCCGCGGAAAGAAAGGCGAAATTTCGAAGTAAATGAACTAGTTTCGCGGAATTATGTTAACAACTGCGGAGTTTTCGAGGATGAGGCTGTGAATGTAATTGTTTTTGAGACGATGCTGAATATCGTAAGTAATTGCATTTTTATGGATGAGATGGGTATACAAAATTTATTTGTTTAATGTAAAGGATGCATTTTTATACGATATTTTTTTGGTATCCGATTCACTTGCGGTTCGCAAATTAAGCGAAAAGATATTTCAAGGAAACACTATCCCGAAACAATATTTTCAAGAAGCACTTCAAAAAACAAAAACAACAAAGCCAAACCGCCGATAAAAAAAGTTGGAAAATTGAAAAAAAATATACATTCAAAAAAAGGCAGTTTACAACGTTTTTCAATTAAAGCACGCGCCAGCCGAGAGGCTTCCCAATATTCTTTTATCAAAAACCATAACTCAATCAAAGGAAGACTGGGCGCGAGCGCGGGCGAAACTCCGGCGCAATAATATCCATATTTCAAAAAGCCGCGCGCGAACCGTAAATGTTAATTGCTTCATAAATCCGATAGATCGGCGCCCAGCAGGCTCGTTGTGCTATTTTTGGAAAAAGCCTATACTCGCGCCCAGCAGCCTCGGCTACTGCCGCACATCGAGCCGATATATAACTTTGGGCACAGCTAGCGATCCTATCACGATGAGAGCGGAAGTTTCGAAATCGCATAAGCGCCGATAACGAACCGAAGATTACTCCCGGCCCTCGTGGATGCAGGAAGAAAAAAAAATTTGGTGGAGTGTGGAGCAGACGGAAGCGGTGAATGATTTCTAATCAACTCGGTATTTGGTATTTGAGAAAATGGTAATTTGGTTTTGGAAATTATTAAGTTTAGAGGGGAATTAGTTGGTGGTTTGATTATTTAATTATCTTTGTAATGATTTTAAATAATATAAAAATACAGTAAAAGCTACTTGTCGATGTATTTTCATGTAAATTCAATTTAATAATTAGTTTAAAATACATGTTATGGGTTGATAAATTATACGTTTATTTTTACAGTTTCATGTAATCATGAAAAATATGAAATTTTAGAAACTAAAAATATAATCCTACTCGCAATAAATTAAAGTTAAAAAATAGCAAATTAAAGATTTCATCAACAAGAATTTGAAATTCAGAATATAAATTAGGTAATGTATATTTTTTGTATAAAAATAAGAAGCAAGTTCAGAATCACTGGAGTAATGAGCATGCATCTTATCATTAAATTAAAATGACTTTTATACATTCTGATTCCGGTTTTAAAATAGAGTTGTATTAATTATTCATCACCTTCAATGTAGAGCTTTTATATATAATACATGCATGTCATGAATAAATTATTTTTAACGCAGTATTGCAATTAAAATTTTATTGTCGCAGAAAACTACTTCAAGCAACATAATCAACTAAAAAGAGAAGCAACGTAATATTCAAATCTAAGATTAAGAGTAATTAAAATGCTATAGATAAAACTCAAATTAATAAAACATTCACTAAGTAAGATTAGCAAGGTGACTCTGTGAAAATCTTTGTTAATAAATAAACATTAACTTAACTAAAGTTCAATTTGCACACCAAAAAAAAAAAATTCTTTTTTTTCCGAAACAACTCAAATGTCCAAACTTTTTACTGCAGCCTTTACAAAGTCTACAGTCGCGCTTGCAGTGAAAATATCCGTGTCTAGTCAGACCGAGCTGTATGCTAGATTACACGTGCGCGCGCAAAACTTTCCTTCTCCTCCCACTCTCTCCTCCAGAAAAAAATCAGATAGGATGCACGTTTAGATGCTGCGAATTTTCGCGTAGGGGATAAAAATGGGGCTTGAGGGCAGAGAAAAGATGCCGTTTTGCGCTGCTACTGCGAGGGGTAAGAGCGAGGCGCACTCCTGATGACGTGTATGCGTATATATATATATATATATATATATATATATATAAAACTTCACATGCGCGCGCAATGCACGCGGAGTCTGCGAGAGAAAGT